>JAFIRS010002058.1:0-257477 GCA_018342105.1 Gonioctena quinquepunctata | reverse complement strand
CTGAATCTTTTCAAAACAAAAAACCCAACTAGAGGACAAACTAAAATTTTGCTTTTCCCTATAAAATTGTAATTTTTTTCCCGCCCCAGACATTCAAAAAAAAATATCTTCTTTTTTATTGTGGTTTTTTCAATTCCAAAAAAAATCTTTCTATTCAATTTTAAAATTTGGGGGTTGTTTTCCTTTTCAACATGGAACTTTTCTTTCTCTATATCTATTGAAATATTGCGGTTGATGTGAAAAGGGGGCCAAAAACCTGCTGAACGTTCCTCAGTCATGTTTGGTCTCACCCCACGTTAGAGTCTGATTAACAAGTTAAAAAACGGGTTAATTCTTTTTTCCCGGCCCAAAAAATTGTACGATAGCTCATTCGATTCGGAATGTTATCTGGAGCATTTTTTAAAGAACATGTAGTTCAATGCCCAGCGTGGCTTTAGCCGGGAAAGTAGTTGGGCGGGGTTGTCAAATTTAGGAGGTGCCCCCCAATTTGGAAACAAATCAAAATACATATTGAAAAAACACGAAACATAAAGAATTAAATAAGTTCATCGGTTATCGGTTTTTAACAAAATTCAATCTATTTGTGTCTGCTACATTGAACATTGAATACATTTCAAACCTTTAACCAACAAGCTGAGAATTAGAAAAATGGCTCAATAATTTTGGTTTTCAGTAAAAAAAAAATAACTTGAAACTGAAAAAATAAATCATTAACAAATGCAGTATGACACGAATAGGAACAACACTAACTAAAATCGTAATTCCAGAGGCAAATTCAAACCGTATTAGTGAAACAAAATCTTAAGAAAGAAGTGCATTAAACTGAATCTTTGTCAAAACAATTAAAACCACAACTAGAGGACAAACTCAAATTTGCGTTTCTATAAAATTGTAGTTGTTTTCTGTCAGACATTCACAAAAAATATCTTCATTTTTATTGTGGATTTTTCAATTCACAGAAAAATCTTTCTATTCAATATTAAATTGAGATTGTTTTCCTTTTCAACATGTGAGACAATCTATAACTTTTTCTATATCTATTGAAATATTGCGGTTGATGTGCAAAAGGGCAAGACCTGCTGAACGTTCCTCAGTCATGTTTGGTCTCAGCCACGTTAGAGTCTGATTAACAAGTTAAAAAACGGGTTAATTCTTGTTCCCGGTCCAAAAAATATGTACGATAGCTCATTCGATTCGGAATGTATCTGGAGCATTTATTAGAACATGTAGTTCAATGTCCAGCGTGGCTTTAGCCGGGAAAGTAGTTGTTTTCTGTTAGACATTCACAAAAAATAACTTCATTTTAATCGTGGATTTTCAATTTACAGAAAATCTTTCTATTAATATTCAATTGAGAATTTTCCCTTTTCAACATGAAAATTGCAATTGTTATTAACAAAATAAGACGAAAAAAAAATATTCAGTTTTTTGTTAATAACTCCAAAACTATTAATATTTAAGAATTTTGAGAAGAGATCGCAACACCGCCGGAGACAGTATATCACCCAAAATTATTTTTTATAGTATTAAATATTGATTAAAAAATTTGAAAAATCACGGTGTTATCCGAACACTTGGAAGAAGAAAGTCCTGTTGGAAAAAAAATTTATATCGATTTTCCAAAAAGTTATACGATTGTTGTTAATTGACTAATTTTTATCTAATCTCTGTTTCTACAGAAGTCGACAATAAAGTAAATTATTTGCTTCATGGAGCCCTTCTTATATACAAACTTAACAAGATCACGTGATATAAGTTCATTAAAGTTTTATGTTTGTTATAACTTTTTTAATTGAACAAATGATGAAATGTTATAAAAATTTTGTTAAGAATTTTTTTGCATCTAATAATGGCAATAATTAACGTAAAAAAAAATCACATCATTTGTTGAGAAATTGTTTATAAACAAATAGACAAGTATATTTAAAAAAAAATATTTTTCAACATTTTAGTGTCAAGACAAAATGAACCTTAAATAATTTTTTTAATTGTTTATAATAGTTTTTTTTTAATATTCTATTTGTTCAAATGAATGATTAGGAAATTGTTTTCTCTTTGAAAATTATTAATGGCATTTCTCTATGGGTTAACAATTTTTTTATCAATAATTTCATTCTTTATTGAGTTTTTTATAAAAAATTTGTGACCCTTGGTTTATTTCTTTCCTGGAAGTAAAAATAATTCCAAAAACAGCCATATATAACAAAGTACTGAAAAAAATTGTCTTTAATTTTTTATAACATTTTGAAATATTACACGATAAAAAAATTAAAGACAATTTTTTCCAGTACTTTGTTATATATGGCTGTTTTTGAAATTATTTTTATCTCCAGGAAAAAAATAAACCGATGATCACAAATCGTTTGTAACAAATTGTTAACTTAATAAACAATGAAATTATTGATGAAAAAATTGTTTTTTGTTAACCTATAAGGAAATGCCAATTATGATTTCTAAAGAGAAAACAATTCATCACTTGATTATTATTTAAAGAAACGATTATAAATAATTACAAAATTTATTCAAGGTTTTTTCTCAATCATTTCGTCTTGACAATAAAATGGTAAGAAATAATTTTTTCAAAATATATTATACTTGTCTATTTGTTTATAAACGATTTCTCAACAAATGACGTGAACAATTTTTGTCCTACGTTAAATAATGCCATTGTTAGATGCAAAAACAGCTGTATAATTACATTTGTCAAGAAAATTTTTTTGCCATTGTTAGATGCAAAAACAGCTGTTTATGTTTTTTTCCGACTCTAGCATAGTTTTATATCGGCATCGTTTATGTTGATTGCTATTTTTGCATTAACAGTTTGATTATGTTTCCTCTCAAATTTTCTCCCACAGTTTCTTTGTAGTTGAAGATTCGTAGGTTGTTTTTATTTCTTGCCTTGTTCCATATTTTCGTAATTCTTGTGCATCATGAAATATTTATTCCTTATAGTTTTTGTGATGTCTTCGAGATTCTTTATTTGGTTCTCGTAGTGTTGTTTCAAATACTCTGTATAAGTAATCGTATGGTACATTTGGAAGCTATTTTCATTTGATTTGATTTTTATCCTTGTACCTGTTAAACACTGAATGTTATTCTTACTATTATTATTAGAGGAAATATGTTTGGGTATTTACCTGTTTGAAACATTGAATAAATTCCCAGTTATTCAGTTTCTCTTGTTTCCCGATGAATGTACTCAATAGAAGTTTTTTTTTCTTACAGGATGTAACTTTGTTGGAAAAGGATCAGAATTGAGAGTCCACCAAATCCTCTGCGAATACTCTCTCGTCGTGTGCCCATTACGGTTATACAACTGCAGGTGGCGAGGAAAAATGCCGAAAATGTTGGACCATTGCAGTAAGAAGCACCCAGATAACATAATCTTCAAGAACAATCAGAGACTGACGGTGCCCAACTTCACGGAACCGATGAACAGAGGCTACTTCATAATCATCAACGTTTTCGACACCTTGTTCCGTTGCACCTGGGATTCCAGCAGACAGTCGAATGATATACGATTTGCCGTGTATCACATTGGAAGCCCCCTGATACACAAACAGTATTCATTCGAAATTTCCATCATTTCGAGATGCATAGACCCCGAAGTAATCACGATGAGAGGTCCCTGTTTGCAAATGGACAGTGATTCTGAAATATTCATGGAGGAGGAGTATTTGTCGGCCAATTACAGCTGGATGAAAGAGTTTTGCGACGAGTATGGGGACTTGCATTACTCTGTTACGGTTTTGGAGAACATCGCTGACAAATAACGCAACGCTATTTCTTTGATTTTCTTTGTCGTTCATCAATTTTTCTGTGTAAGAGAAAAAACTAGGGGGAAATGGGAAATATGGAAACTGTATTCAGATACATAAGACAGTCATATGCACTTTTTTTCCAGAGCTTGAGGAACTATGATATAGACATGCTGTATCTTTCTTTAACAATGATCTAGCTATCAGTAGGATCAGCCAGTTCAGAAAGCATTTTCCAAGAATCTCCACATTCAATGCATCCATATCTCTGAAATTCCATTTTTCATGCAGAAATTCAATTATAAATTCGGTATCATGGTCATCAGAAGAAGTTAATTCTGACCTAACATTAATTTTTTGCGTAAGACAACCCAATTTTTCCGTGGGACAAAATCAATATCATCATTTATCTTCAACGGAAATGGGAAAGAATATCTTCTTGTGTTACCAAATTATCCAGAAATAGCTGTTCAGAGTGTTTCGAAAGGAAGTACAATCAACATTTAGTGGTATTTTTTTCTGCTTGAAAAGATATTGCTTCATTTGTTTTTTCCCTATAAAATAATATTTATTTTTATATCACCTAGTGCTATTGCCATAAAATTATTCATTAGGGAATTTGTGACTTGACCGATAATGAATTGAGCTTTTCTTGCATTTTTTTTAATAGAACTTAGAACAAATGATGGAAAAATATTGTGTATGTATGAGTCAATGAAGATATCAGAACTTCTCTTATTTGACTTGATGGCCATATTTTGGACTGAAAAATTTCATGTAGTACTGTTACATGTTTTCATCACTACAACCTCTCACAACTTGCGATTTCATATCTGTTCCTGTTATTAAAATTTCTCCAATATTCCCAATATCTATAGTCTAGGAATTGAAATAATGCACAGTATATTGGAATTGTTTTTTTTTTCCTAGAAGATATGAGTAGAAACCATCATTCTCTTTGATATTTTGATAAGTTTCTTGCAATTAATATAATTTTTTTTATAACGTTTTCACGAGGTGTATATATATATATATATTTATATATATATATATATATATATATATATATATATCTTTTTTTCTGGAAAAATAAAAATTCAGCACCATTTTTCAATAATGATGAAAGATATAAATTTTATTTCAAATCATGCCCAATTTTCCCACATACGTAAACAGAAAAATGTAAACAACTAGTTTTAGATTTTGAAATAAATTCGTTCGAATAAATTGTTGTTTTTCTACGACTACCCAGACATATGCCCATTTTATCACTGTAATTGATCAGGAAAGATTGTTAATATTAATCTCTTCATGTCCATACTGTTTTACCATGACCTGATACGAGATGAATTGATTCCCACACTGCGAGGCGTGAAATATAAAATAAAAAAAGAAATAAAAACATTAAAAAACCCGACTGCGTTAAAAGTGAACCAAAAAGATGGAAACAAGATGACCAGAAAATATTATCAGAAAATTATGTTTTAAGAGGTTAAGTATTGAACTTAATACTGTAAACAATCTCACGCAGTTGGAAGCATCTTATTTAATGCAACAATGAAGATATATTATTGCCTCTGACTGCATGAGATTGTTCACAGTATTAAGTTCAATAGTTAACCTCTTAAAACATAATTTTCAAAAATATTTTCTGGTCCTCTTGTTTCCATCTTTTTTTAAAGTGAACTCTTTACGCAGTCGGGTTTTTTGATTTTTTTAATTAATTTTTACCATTTTACTCTTCTTAGTTATTCTGTCTGGTTGTCGCCATATTGAATTTTGTTTACAATGTGGCGTCTGGTTGTCGCCATATTGATTTCTTATTACTGTCTTGAGTGACACTCGCGAAATTAAGACAATTAGATTGACGTAAAAATCATAGGGTTTGACATAGGGTTTGGACTTGTTTTGACCTGCTAAACTCGAAAATGTGAAAATATACAGGGTGTTCCATTTGAAAAAACAAAGTTACTGGCATTTCCAGAAAACAGGGTCCGCCATATTGATTGTAATGTGATCAAATCCGAAATGGTTGCTTATATAACTGTACCAAATTTCAGAAAAATCCGTTCACGAATGCAGAAGTAACAGGGTGGCCCGATATCCGGTGTCACCCGGTATACCTTAGCCAAGTTCAACACTTCAATCTATATACTCTGATTACTTTCGAAATTCTATCTTTATTATTTTTAATGAATCCACCCAACGTATTATCTGTTCTATATGCAATATTTAGATCTTGTTTATTAAGAAATTAAGCTATTTTTCCACAATCTGTCAACAATATGTGAGAGTCACGCGTTTGGTCTCTAGAGCGCCACAAAGGAACAAACATACATACATACATATAGACTGAAAATTCATTATCCTCCTTTGCTTCATGCCTCGGGTAAAAATATGTATCCATTTGGTAAAGTGTAGGATGGATTGATTATCGAAAACTTGTCCTTCATTTATATCTTAAACACAATATGATTTAATATTACTAATATAAAACCATTTTAAAGGCAAGTTTTTATGTTGGTTGGTAAGTAAGAACTTGTCAAAGTATTTAATTTTCACAAAGTATTCATAAAAGTAGAGTACCAATTAATTTTATTGAACCATGATTGGTTGCTAACATAAAAAAAATAAAAAAATGTTTAGTAAAATGTAATTGTTTTTCAAGTTAACAATTTGTTATAAACAAATTCCAGATATCTTTTATGTTTTTCTGAAACAACTAAAGTCGATTTTTTTTAATATTTTATGTAGATGTTTTAAAATTACGGTAAATAATTTCAATAGAAATAGTTGAAAAAACAGATGATGAATGAATTTCCAAAAAAATAACTGTATATCTTGAGTATTCATTATAATAATAATATAATAATGATAATTTATTCACAGGATAGAAGATGAAAATTACAAATTGTATAAAGGTAATGTGTGAAAAAATTAGAGCCTCATCTACGAGGTATAGTATGTATATCAGGATACACATACCTGTATGTAGAGCGAGAATATATAAATATATAAAATAGTACCTGAGCATAAAGTTATAAACATTTATATATACAAATAGTACCTAAATATGAACATAATTAAAACATATGAAAATAGTAAAAATAGTAAAAAAAGTAAAATAGTAAAAATATAAAAATAGTAAAAATAGTAAAAATAGTAAAAATAGCAGAAATAGTAAAAATAGTAAAAATAGTGAAAGTAGTAAAAACAGTAAAAATAGTAAAAATAGTATAAATAGTAAAAATAGTACTCTAACATCATATTAATTATTAGTAATATAAATAGTTTCAATTATTATTTTAGTTCTTCAGTTTTCTACTATTGATTTTACGTATGTGGTTGGTAACTTTTTGATATAGTCTTTAGCGTTTTGTAAGGTTTGATTGTGGGTTCGTTTCTGATATTATCAGGTAAGCATTGAATACTTTCGGTCCCAGATATTGGTAGCATCTCTGACCGACTGATTTATTCTAAAGGGGGGTATATATTTATTTTTTTTGTCGCGTCTTATGATAGGGGAGAATGAGTAAGGAGTTGTTCTTATGCAAATATTGTGTTTTTCCTAATTTCAAAATAATGTTTCCTCAAATCATAAATTTGAGTCTCTTCAAATAGCGATTCGCTTGGATATCGGTTATTTTTTCACATTATTTGTTTCAAAAATCGCTATTGTATGATTTCTAGTGATTTCAGGTATGTTTTAGATATCCATCTCATCGTATAATAGATGCGATTCAACTAAACTATGATAAAGAATTTTGTTTGTTTGAAGTTGAGTATTTGAGACTTGTTTGATTCTATATAGAACACTACGCATTTTTTTTTACTGAATTGTTTATATGTATGTCTCATCTGAAGTGGCTGTCTATCATAATTCCTAAGTATTTAGCGCTTTTGATGGTAAGATTTCGAGGTCATCTTCTGTGATATTTTGTCAAATGCTGGAGGCTTGTAGATGAGCTACAGAATGGCAAGAGAGAGTTTTTGAGATTCATTGATAGGAGTCTAATATCGAACCATTTTTTTATGTTACCAAAATCAGTTTCTATTTTATTTTTAAGTCATCCCAAGTGTTACTTTCATAAAATATTACCGTATCATCTGCAAAACTTGTGATGCTGCCTTGTGCTCGTATGGAGAATAAATTATTCAAATAAATATTGAAGAGCAAGGGTCCCAGTACCTCTTCCTTGGGATACACCACATGATATAATTTCTTTTTGCTAAGTATGTTTTGTATTTTGTTTGTTGTTTCCTGTCAGTTGAGTATGAGCTTTAATAGGTCGTTGCTTTACCCTTTACTCCCAGATCGTCAAGGCTTGATAAAAGTATATTGTGGTCTACGGTATCGAATGCCTTTGCTGAGTCTAGAAAAATTCCAAGGGCCGGTTTTTTTTTTATCCATAGAATTATATGTTTTGCTCGTGAGTTCTTTTATCGCATCGTTGGTGGACTTTTTTTCTGTGAATCCATACCGCGCTTCTGACAATAATTTGTGTTTCTTCAGGAAGGAATTTAGTCTTTTTTTTATAATTTTTTCTATAATTTTACCCAAATTTGATATAAGTGTTATAGGTCGATAATTTGACACTTCTGTTTTTGCACCACTTTTATAAATAGGTACCACAGTTGACATTTTGAAACCAGAAGGAAAATGACCACTTGACAAAAATTTATTGATAATACAACTGAGAGGTCTGGCTATGTAACTTGATATGAGTTTCAGTGTTTCTGCTTTCAAGCCATCAGGTCCTGGTGATTTTTTATTTTTCAACTGTGAAATGGTGTCTTGTATTTCATATGCATCAGTGGGAAAGAGGAATATGGTATGATCTGATTTGATTTTAGTTTCCGTATAATTTCTATCCTGCTTCATATTTTTTGCTAGATTTGCACCTACATTGCTAAAGAATGCGTTGAATTTTTGATTGGATCGCAAGTTATATTTCCATCCTCGGTCTGTATCAATGATATTTCTGCATGATGTCTTGCTTTGGTTAATTCATTTACTACTTGCCATAATTGTTTTGAATCTGCCCCTTCCTGTTCTATCTTGTTTTTCTAGTATTTCATTTTTGTTTCTTTTATTGCTTTCTCAAGTATTTTTTGTAGGTATTATATTCATTTTTTTAAATTTCATTTTGTGGATTTTCCTTTAACCTGGCATACAATGCATTGTTTTAATTAATGGATTTAAGTAATTACCCAGTAACCCATGGTTTCCTCTTTATATCTTTGTTTTTAACTTTTATGAATTCCGAGGATCTATCTATTGCAGTTTGAACTAGTATAATGAATTTTTTTTTTTTTTTACCGATCTTTCCATTTATTTGTTTATAAAATTTTGAGTTGGTTGTACTTTCTTTTGCGTACTCATTGTTGAATATCATTTGCACTAGTATTGTGAAATGATTGGTAATACAAGTTTCTATAGACGATGGAATAATTGATTCTAGGCCTTTCTTCTACTTTATGGAAATATGGTCTATGCATGTACCTGACTGTGGTCTAGTGGTAGTGTTTATTGCTGAATTATATCCATGCTCTCCTAATGTGTCTAGGTAAATCTGTGAGTTGTCTGAATTTTCATTCAAGTCGATGTTTATATCGCCAATAAATACACTATATGTGAATCTCTTTGGGTGATTTTTCAATATATTATCCAGGTATCCAATGAACGGTTCGATTTGGGTATTACAAGGTGATCTGTAAAATGCATTAATAATAATAACTTCTTCGCCAATAGTTACTGTCAATTGGAGTAGATTTGTACCATTTATTTAAATTTTTTGGCGAGAGTGGTATGAATTCGATTTAATGGAAGCTACTACTCCATCATTCTGATTGAGTTTGCCAAAGTTATAGAGAGTTGTATAGCCTTCAATATTATACACCCGATGTCATCTATAATTTAGTTGCGGTGAGTACTATGCAGTTTTTTGAGGAGTCTAGTTCTTCCAGAAGAAATCATGAATTCATCTAAGTTTTTAAGTTAAGTTTCGAATATTATTATGTATTATTTTGAAGTTGCAAAGAGAACTATTTTTTTTCAGTACTTGTTTTGTTGTAAAGAGGGCCACTTTTATCGGATTGTATTGGTAATTTAACCATAAGGTTAAGGTCCGGTCAACTGGAGAAAAGTTGCATCATGAAAGCATATGCAGCAGTTCCAAACAAACGAGATTACTGGCTCGGTTATTGAGATATTACAAAGTAGAAATCTGTCTTTTATTTTTTTTTTTCCACCTTTATTTCGATCAAAATATCACTGGAGTTTATATTGAGTAACTTATCCTCAATTTGACATAATCGATTTCTCCAACTTCCAATGCCTCACCTCAACCTCATTTTTTTCAATACGACCAGATACTTTTAACGCTCAATTCGATATATCATACATGTCATTCAAAGTTGATTTTCATGATTTTGACTTACCCAAATTCTTTGGGTCGGATCTGTTTTTACATTTAGGTACCTTTAGTTTAATTATAACATGCAATACATTTCCGATAAGAGAATCAATTATCATTCAACTGAATGGAACGTAACAGAACAAAGCAAGAAACAAGTAATAATTATTTACAAATTTCAAGAGGTGAAAACCTCAATTCATAAAAATTTAAAAACGAAACTATAATTTAATGAAATGAAAATCAAATGATAATTCGAAAGTAAGTGATGAACATTAATGAAGTAAGTGTTCGAAATGTCCACCATTTTGTAAAATGCACTTTTTCGGTTCTGGAACCCATACTTCTTATACATTTGCTTATTTCGTCTCCTTGAATACCTTCCAATACATTCTCAATCTCTCCGAAGAATCTCTATTGTCGGGGTTTGTAGTATCAAAATTTTATTTTGAGATATCCCCACATAAAATCCAGCGGATTCAAATCCGAGATCTGGCAGGCCATGCTACTGGGCCTCTTGTTCCAATCCATGAATCGGGATAAGTTCGATTTAGATAGTCGTGACTATTCTTGTTGTGTGCATCATATCCATCTTGTTGGAACCATGGACTATTAGCCGATACCGTATAGGAAGATCATCCAACATTTCTTCTATAATTTCTACATATTCTGCTCCAAGTTAGGTTGTCGTCAATAAAATAGGGTCCCCGTTATTTATTATTCAACGAACCGCACCATATGTTCAAAGAAAAACGATATTGATGTCCCAACTTCATGAATTAAGGAGATTTTCTGTGGCATAAAATGTTTGTTCCTTCGATTGAACATGCCAGAATTTGGAATGTCGTTCATCTCCCAAATGATATTGTGCGCAAAATTGTTGTTATTCCTCACCTTCCGTTGGAAACCACTACAGAATTGCAACCCCTTCAGGATCATTGCATATAGTTTTGCACGGCTTGGTATTCAAATATATGGTTCTGGTTTTATTAACAGCACTTTTTGATAAATTGCATTCACTGGCCATAGGGTTTTCGATCCATTCCTGATTCATTCGAATTTGGGCCAGAACATTATGTCATTGATAGGCTCGTTTCGTCTACATAAGGACCTCTAGGTTTGATTAATGAATTATGTGCAAGTAACGTTGTAGATAAACGTCGAAACATTTTAATATTTGGAGTTGTTTTTTCAGGATATAATTCACCATACCTTTGTTGTGCTTTGAACGAATTTCTATCTAGTTTTATGTACACTTCTCTTCATTTGTGTATCTTACCATATCGAGTAAGTTAAATTGAAATTACCCAGAAAAGTATTTAATGACAAGTCCTTGTGATACAATAATAAACGAAGCAAAATAATATGACATTTCTTGTTATGTTCTTTTTTTATCCACGGCCTACTACTTGAAAATAATACATTCAATAAACCTAGAGTTGTATGTAAGAAAACAAGTCTATCAACGATATCAATGTTCTGACCCAAATTCAATTGAACCAGAAAATTTTCGAGAACTGTCCAGTGAATGCACTTATCAAAACTGCTGTTAATAAAATAGTCAAGAGACGCGAATGCAATGATTTTAAATTTGAATACCAAGCCTTGCAAAAAAAATTATATCGTAATGATCTCAAAATAAAGTTCGATTCTCTAATTTGTTTCAACGGAACAAATGACAAATCCAACAATAATGATTCCTCGCGAGAAGATTGAGAATGTATTGAAGGTATTCAAGGAGACAAAATAAGCAAATGTATAAGAAGCATGGGTTCCAGAACCGCAAAGTGCTTTTTACAAAATGGTGGACATTTGGGAACACTTACTTTATTAATGTTCATCATTTACTTCGAATAATCAGTTGATTTTTTCTTTCATTAAATGATAGTTTCGTTTAATTATTATGAATTAGGTTTTCCACCTCTTGAAATTTGTAAATAATTATTACTTGTTTCTTGCTTACATTCTGTTACGTTCCATTCAGTTGAAGATGAGTAAGTTGATTTCCTTATCGAAATGTATTGCATGTTGTTAATCAAACTAAATATAATACAGATATCCGACTCAAAGAAATTTGGATAAGTGTCAAAATCACCTGAAAATCAACTTTGAATGACATTGTATGATATATTGTTGAATTTAGCGTTAAAAGTTATTTCGAAAAGTGTCATAAAATATGCAGGTCCGTATTGAAAAAAATGAGGTTGAGGTTGGCCCAGAGCGTACGAAACGTTGGATACAAAATCTGATTATGTCAAAATGAGGATAATTTACTGTCGAATAGAAAACTCCCGTGACATTTTTTGATAATATTTGAAATAAAGTGGGAAAAAAAGAAAAATGAAAATGACAGAATTTACTTTTTTTATGATATCTCAATAACCGGCCCTAATAATCTCGATTTGTTTGAACTGCTTCTATGAATGCAACTTTTTCTCCATTTGACCGACCTTCTAACTCTTATGGTTTAAAAGTTACCAATACAATCCCATTAAAAAAGTGGCCACTCTGTATATATAGTTTTAGTTGTATATATTAGGCTAAGTGACATGTATTTCAAACAGACCAATAAAGATTTTTGAAATGAAATGAAATGAAAAATGTTTTGCTTGGTGTGCATTTTCTAGCAAAAAATTTCGTATTTTTTCTACTTTGAAATCTCTAATATATGGATTTATTTCAGAATGCTCACTTATATAGATATAATATGAAACTATCAAGAAATATTAAACAATGCATGGAATTAAGTAGCAGTATTAACAAATATATGATGATGCTAGAATACATGATGAACTTGACATTATTCAAATAAATCCGTGTAGTTCATGAACAAATAATGTTAATAACGTAAACTGTTTTTTTTTAATAATTCAGATACTAGCCTACACAATCGTCTTCAAGTACAAAAGAGCTAACTTCCATAGTTCAAAAGATATAAGCATTGTAAGAAGTAGATAACGGAATTTTTCATAAAGAAATGCATATACACAGTTAACCATGACAGACAGACAGACTTGGTGAAAAGTTTATTTAACACTCAACTAATGCTCTATAAAATTATCCTGAATGTTGATAACTGTATCTTCAATGGGTCAAAAGTAATATACCGTAATTTAAGAAAAATTATAGAAAATGTAAACAAAAGTTCGACACTTTTTTGCATATGGTTGATTTTTAATTTTCAGTAGTATCAGAAAAAATATAATAAGATTTGAAATTTGTTAATAGCAAATTGTTAACTCATTAAAAAATTGAATTTTCAATAAATATATTTTTATTTCTTGTTATTCTATTGAGAAATGCCAATTATGATTTTAAAAAAATCATAAACTAATTATTTAAATACTGGAAACAAACGATAACAAACATTAAGAAAATTTTTCTGATTTTTTTCAAAGCATTATGTTCTCTGAACAACGGAATGTAGAAAAAAACAAATATTAAACTGATCAATTTGTTTATGAACAATTTATAAACAATTGTCCTGAAAATGTTTTTCTATGTTATTAAATGCCTTCGTTTGATGCAAAAACAGCAATAGCCAAACATATGGATATACAAATGTTGTTAACATTTTTTAAATTTGTTTGATGATATGAAAAGGATGTTCATAAAATCAGATGTGGACCCAACAAACATTATAGGTAAAATTTACGTCATTTCGACCTTCGAATAGGTCAGCGCCCTAATTGGCGAAGGTAATTATCACGTTATGATTACCTTAAATTTACCATCATGGGGAAAAAAAGGGAAGTAATTGAGAAGTCGAAATTTGGGAAATTAAGACATTTTTCCTTATAAGTTGAAGGCATAAATAGGTAAAATTGCCTCCAGTCTAGTCGACTGATGGTAAAAATGTAGTCATTTTTACCTATTTCAGGTTATAAACACTGTAATAAAACAAACAACGAACCATGGCAGGTTAGAAGAAAATGATAAAAGTTTACTGTACATTGTGTATCTTAACCTACATGCTTCATTCATGAAAGCGTTGAAGTTGACATGAACATGGCGTATGAAGAAAGAACTGTCAATAAACGTATAGCAGAGAATGCAATTAGTGATGGTTTCGCATTCACACCTAGTTGTGATTTTATTTGCGATACATACTTTTCTGTGATAATGTTGATTTTACTCGTCTAAAACAAGTGGGTCCATCCACTATTGAATTTGTATGAAAAAAAACCATTAATTTATGTCTACTTACACAACTTCATCAAACACTTCAAAAAAAACTGATTTTGAGTAGATGAAGCATGTGTATACATATCATACCCATATTTTTGGATCACCACCAATGTGTAAAATGTGTGGGTCGATTCGAGAAAATTTCTGCGGTATTTGTTTCTTTACAATGTGGCGGAAACGACCAAAACCGAAAATATGGCGCGTAGGTTCCATATGGGGACCTATATCGAAATTCCTTTAAAATGACTATGAGAACACATAGACTTGTTTAAAAGTCGAAATCACAATCTTTATTCCCGACTTTGAAGTCACACTCTCTTTATCTCGATTGTGGTCACGTGATGAAATACAATATATGTTATTGGATGTTTTTCCATGCATTACGCTCCATACGTTTCGTTCCTGGGTGGATTATGAATCGTGGATAATAAATTTATATTTTACTTATTCTATATTCTGTGCGCAGAAACACTCAAATGTCATTAATAGTGAAAAAAATGAATATTTTTGCTAATGAATTGCAGCTTCGTAAGCATCCTGTATAGTACTTAGAGAAATGGATAAAGATTACAAAACCCCGTAATGAGTGTTTATTCTGGTACCACCTAACATCAACCATCAGCAATGTTGATTTATAGTACGCGATATTTATATTTCAGCAATATCTTCCCAGAATCGAAACCATGATTAATGCGTTATGGTCTGATGAGGAATCTCTTTCCGAAGAAAAAAAAGCCAATCATAACATTTTAAATATAAAATGGTGTGCTGTGATTGGCTGAATAATTTTGATTTGACATTTCTGCGTGTCTGAATGCAAAAAAGTCGGAAATATACAATTTATCAGCCAACTGTAAATACCATTAAAAAAATCGACCAATTATGATTTGCTTGATTTTGACTTTTCCCGGAAGCCAATAATGATTGCCGAAATGAAGCCACATACCTACCATTTCAATACACTCAGAGCCCATTTTTGTTAAAATTTTATATTTGATTTGATTTTTTTTTGCGTATTCACAACATTGTTTGATTTACTCTTCCAAAAGGCTGAACTTCATTGAATTTCCATTTTGTCGCTGGACTGTGTTGAAAAAAAAACGTCGCGGCTGTAGTTTACCGCTGGCAACAGACGTAGCTGAACGCAACACATTCATTGTTCAGTATTCTAATATCCCATCTCTTTGTTCTTATACTTTGTTCCCGAGACCTAACGAAAGCTTATGCTGATGCCTATAGCTTATTTCTAATGAATGGATGGAGGTGTTTTAAAAAATGATGTTGCCGTCATAAAAAAGACGGAGCAACACCCATGAGCTGTTCATGTCTCAACTGAAGGAGGCTTGATAAAGATGTCTGTTGCCCTGAGTCTTCACAGAGTTATTCTCCGCTTTCTTGTTTCGATTCTATCGAACTCATTCAGCTGTCTCTCTCTCTCTCTAACTCCAAAAGTATTTCCTGCATCCATTCATTTCCCAGCACCACTCCCATATTCAATTTCTAACATGGATTTCAAGTGGAAGAAGGATGTCTTCAGTCTCTAATATCCCATATGAGATTTGTCGGATTATATTTCTGAGTCAAACTCATCTCCTATGTTTGGACCTGATATGAAGGAAAGGTATATCACCTCAAAGGAGCTTTCATTGGTCTCCTGAATTTTTTCTCTTGGCATTTTCTCAAAATTTTAAGGCCACTGAAGTGAAAGCAATTGTATCATGCCGGTCCCATCTGAACTGAGTCCGGTCTTGTTTATTCTGATGATGGATTATGCCATTTCGATACTTTTATTTCAGGAACTTTATTCTCTGTTGTGAGGCCACAGTTCCTGATAACAGACAGGTTGTGGCACGTCTCTCGTCCTCTTAGCCATGGAACGGTATGAAACCAACAGGCAACCTCACAACTTTGTCCAGCTAGGTAGCATGGAGAGGATCCCCCATTACTTGGAATTGCCTGTCTCCCATTTGAGTGAAATTGTTATTATGAGGGTATTGGTCCGAAAGCACAGCCCACCAGAGTGTTTTTCTGAGAGGTTCTGCTACTTGAAGAACATTGGAGCTATTACTTTAGGAATGCAATTTAACTGGTAATGGTCTCATCAACCCTGAGGGCCAGTGGAAGGAAGATTCTAAACCATGGGTCATGCATCATGCCAATTCATACTCTGTCTGGGGAAGTCTTTTGAGTTTAAAGGAGATTTGGTGGTTCCCATATGGATGGCACTCCAATTGTTTCTGGTCTTGGAGGCTGAGCCTTTGAAGGCAGCAGCTGGCTCGAGGAAATGGCATTTTGGATTCTTCGAAAGCTGCCAGCAGAGCCTTGGGGAGCATGAGAAGTTCACTTGTGACTGAGGCAAGATAACAGACACGAGAAAGAGGGACGTCGATTTTCAGTCATGCCCAAGATGGTCCCTTCTTGAGAATGTAGAATAGTAGAAGATTAATTTAGCACTGAATGAGCTGGTATCCTTTCCAGAAAACCTGAGCCACCCCTACGAGTTGGTTGTCTCTGATTATTTGAACCCATGAAATGCACTTTTCTCCTGATGGACTGAATCTTCTAACTCCTTATATTTATGCTTCATCAGGTTTCATGTCCTAGTGTCACTCTTATATAGTTTTAGTCAGAGAAGGAAAGGTTTCACATGCATTCTGAAAACAAATAAAGATTCTGAAACAAAAAATAAATGGAAGTTCAGAAATTTGTTTTAAGCTTGGTGTGATTTCAAGTAAAAATTCTCTATTTTTCATTTCTTGGAAATTCCCTCACATTATAGTGGATTTGTTTGCCCATCTTCAGGATAGCATGAAACCCGATTCTGCACAGGCACTAGTTTGCTGGGAATTTTATAGGCAGCACAACAAGATATTGACGATGCTGAATGAAATGAAGGACATCTATCGAGTCCAAAGTTCTCGGCCCATTGATAATTCTAAACCCTGTTTTTTACAATCCAGATACGGCCTGTTGCTGTCTCTCTGAGCCTGTCTCCCATGATAAAGTTAGTGCCTCATCTTTTCATAAAGAAATGCATATGAGCTGGAACTGCTGATGAGCATAGGACCATGGTGCCTTTAACATTCCAACTTATCCATAGTACCATCTCCGAACGTTGATAACTGTATTCTCTCAATGGAAAAGTAATATACCGTAATTTAAGCAGCGTACTATGGTACAAACAAAGTGCTCTAGATGACACTTTGCATATGGTTGGATTTTTTAATTTTCAGCAGTAATGAAAAAATATAATAAGATTTGGAAATTTGTTAATAGCAAATTGTTAACTCATTAAAAATTTGTCTTTCACGTAAATATATTTTATTTTTGTTATTCTATTGAGAATGCCAATTCATGACTTTAAAAAAATTACAACTAATTATTTAAATACTGGAAACAAACGATAACAAACATTAAGAAAATTTTTCTGATTTTTTTCAAAGCATTATGTTCTCTGAACAACGGAATGTAGAAAAAAACAAATATTAAACTGATCAATTTGTTTATGAACAATTTATAAACAATTGTCCTGAAAAATGTTTTTCGTATGTTATTAAATGCCTTCGTTTGATGCAAAAACAGCAATAGCCAAACATATGGATATACAAATGTTGTTAACAACATTTTTTAAATTTGTTTGATGATATGAAAAGGATGTTCATAAAATCAGATGTGGACCCAACAAACATTATAGGTAAAATTTACGTCATTTCGACCTTCGAATAGGTCAGCGCCCTAATTGGCGAAGGTAATTATCACGTTATGATTACCTTAAATTTACCATCATGGGGAAAAAAAGGGAAGTAATTGAGAAGTCGAAATTTGGGAAATTAAGACATTTTTCCTTATAAGTTGAAGGCATAAATAGGTAAAATTGCCTCCAGTCTAGTCGACTGATGGTAAAAATGTAGTCATTTTTACCTATTTCAGGTTATAAACACTGTAATAAAACAAACAACGAACCATGGCAGGTTAGAAGAAAATGATAAAAGTTTACTGTACATTGTGTATCTTAACCTACATGCTTATTCATGAAAGCGTTGAAGTTGACATGAACATGGCGTATGAAGAAAGAACTGTCAATAAACGTATAGCAGAGAATGCAATTAGTGATGGTTTCGCATTCACACCTAGTTGTGATTTTATTTGCGATACATACTTTTCTGTGATAATGTTGATTTTTACTCGTCTAAAACAAGTGGGTCCATCCAATTATTGAATTTGTATGAAAAAAAACCATTAATTTATGTCTACTTACACAACTTCTTCCATCAAACACTTCAAAAACTGATTTTATAGATGAAGTATGTGTATACATATCATATTCACCTATTTTTTGACTACCAATCATTAAAATGTGGTCGATTCGAGAAAATTATGTATTATTTTTACAATGGCGGAAACGGTTCAAACCGAAAAATATGGCGTAGGTTCCATATGGGACCTATATGTCGAAATTCCTTAAAATTTTGACTATGAGAACACATAGACTTTGTTTAAAGTCGAAACTAACCTTTATTCCTGACTTTGAAGTCAATTTTCCTTATCTTGGGATTTCATACCCTTTCACATTGTGGTCACGTGATGAAATACAATATATGTTATTGGATGTTTTTCCATGCATGTCTATACGTTTCGTTCCCTGGGTGGATTGCGAATCGTGGATAATAAATTTATATTTTACTTATTCTATATTCTGTGCAGAAACACTCAAATGTCAATACGGGGTGAAAAAATGAATATTTTTTGCTAATGTTAATGGTGAAGCCAAGTATCCTATAGGTACTTAGAGAAATGGATAAAGATTACAAAACCCTGTAATGAGTGTTTATTCTGAAATTACCTAAATATCAAATCCATCAGTAATGTTGATGATAGTACGCGATATTTATATTTCAGTGCACATCTTCCCAGAATCGAAACCATGATTAATGTTATGGTCTGATGAGGGAATCTCTTTCCGAAGAAAAAAAGCCAATCATAACATTTTAAATATAAAATGGTGTGTTGTGATTGGCTGAATAATTTTGATTTGACATTTCTGCGTTCCGAATGCGGTGCCCGGAAATATACAATTTATCAGCCAACTGTAAATACCATTAAAAAATCGACCAATTATGATTTGCTTGATTTTGACTTTCCCGGAAGCCACAATGATTGGTTTTGAAATTTTCGAAGCCATGGACACTCATCATTTCAACACATCAATATCTTATTTTTGTTAAAATAAATTTTATATTTGATTTGATTTTTTTGCGTATTCAATACCATTTACTTCGATTTACTTCAAAAGGCTGAACTTCATTGAATTCCATTTTGTCGCTGCATCATTGAAAACGTCGCGGCTGTAGTTTACCGCTGGCAACAGACGAAGCTTTCTGAACGCAGCCCATTCATTGTTCAGTGCATTCTGTCATCCCCATCCATCTCTTACCGACATGACCTGAGACCTAACCAAAGTTTAAGGTTGACGCTTTCATGTTTTTATTTCAATGATGGATGAGTGTTTTAAAATAGTTGCCGTCATAAAAAGACGTGGAGCAACACCCATAGTTGTCCATACACCAACTGCTTGTATGGATACTTTATGCGACAAGGCCCAATGTCTGAGCTCCTCTAACAATGAGAGGTTATCTTCCAAGCTTTGTGCCTTATTCCCATTGAATCATCGTCTTCTGATCCATATTTTTCCCGGTATCATCATCAGTAAAAGCAATTTACACTCTACATTAATTTCTGCAGTTGATGATGCTGAGTGGAAGATGATGGCTCTGATCTCTGGACATCGGAAAGTATAGGATGGTTTCGGATTATATTTTCATTTGTTCTCATTCTGGCAGCTAATCGATAATAGTTGGTGGTATACCTGTATGGTTTACTAACTCTATTCGAATTTTTTCTCGGCATTTTATAGATTTCTAAAATTTAGGGCACAATAAAAAAATTAAAGGAAGTAAATTGTATCATGTATCCTCATCTGAATCGACTTGGTCTTTAATATCTGATGATAGACTAAGTTACTTTGAGGATTTTATTTCAGGTAACTTTGACTTCGTTGTAGACATTTAGACTGATAAGACAAATATTGTGGTAATCTCGCCCTCATTGTAGAGCAGTAGGTATAAACTAGGTCAAGAAATGTCCAGGCAACTCCTTTAACTTAATCGGTGCCAAAATAGGTAATGAAGAGTATATAGTAGACCTGTTTATTGACTTGTCAATTCCCTGACTATATGAACACACATGAGGTAATAATTAGGAAAATATTCACCAGAAGGTTTTTACTGAGTGTTCCAAATATTTTGAACACATTTTGCTGGTAACCTTTAGGTTAAATTTAACCAAGTAAATAACTCTATCAACCCATGAGGCTGTGAAGGTATATTCTAAGTCCATAACAAGTAATTTCATACAACGCACTACGCCTATTAAGTTTTTGGTTTTTGAAGGAGATTTGGTGGTCTCAATTATGGTTTTTATAACTCCAATTATAACTTTGGAGCTAGTTAGTACTTGAAGGTAAAATATTTGGTCAGAAATGGGTGAATTTGGACTTCTTGAAGCCGTTTTACCCCACTGCTTGGTATAATTTTCCTGTAATGTTAGTTGGGGAATCATCTGCGACTGAAAGATGAACAATACTATATATGTTATAGCTAGACACTATCTTCTATCGTCCAAGATAACCTCTTGGGAGGTATTTATGTTGAAAAGGGAAACATCTCAATTGAAAATTGAATAGGATAATTTTTCTGAAAATTGAAAAATCTACGATAATAATGAAGTTATTGTTTGTAATATCTATTAGAAAACAACTACTTCCCCGCTAAAGCCACGCTGGACATTGAACTAAATCTGACATTGTCGTATATTTTTCAATTTTCAATTGAGAATTTTTCCTTTCCAACATTTTTTGTTTATTCAAAAAATTATAATATATATATATATATATATATATATATATATATATATATATATATATATAGAGAGAGAATAAGAGAAATCTGTTACGAATCCAAGAGAGATCACCATCCGTCTACAGCCTGTTTCCTGGTTTCCCAATCATCAGGACGGCCTGTGGTCTCTTTCGAATTCGTATCAGACATCTGTTGGTGACCTATTGATGTGCACGAAATTTCGTGTCATCAAATTCCACGTAACAGGTCTAAGCTTCACCGCACAGATTAAAGGTGTCACTATCTATAATTTGATGCTTTTCATATATATGTATATATATATATATATATATATATGTAACAGGATCGTGGTACACCCCCGTATCTCCTTTAGTTTTGGGGGTAATTCATTGAAATTTGAGATTTACAATAAACATGATAATCAGCACTTTTTGACCTACAAATAATTTTTTTTCCCCTCTGGTTTTGCCGGAAGAGGTACCAACTTTCGATTTTTGAATAGAACACCCTGTATATTATTACATTTATGAAATCTGCATAATTTTCTGAATTCAATGATACTATATAAGTGACATTTCAAACGTCAATATTTTTGATAATCCAATTTTTAGTTTTCCATTTAAGTGTGCCATGATGGTTCCGATTCATTCCAATTCACCCGTCTATTGCTAGAAAAATCTAAATCCCGTCAAAAATACTGAATTGCGTTTTTTATGAGCAAATAAAGTTCATCATAATCGATTTTGGGGTGAAACTCAATTTTTTCAAATGGAACTATATTGGTACCGTGGTACCATTTATCAGTACTATTAATAGGGAATTCATTCATACCTGCTGATGAAATGTGCGTTAAATACAATCAAAAATACAGCTAAAAGAAAATAAGATAATACAATTACTTTGTTCTAATTTAATACTAAGAAGTTACTAAGGTGGCTTTGAAATACAAGAAATGAACACAAAACATTACACCGATTGTTCGAAATGCTGTCCATTGATGTCAATGCACTTCTGAACTCGCATAGCTGTTTCTTGAAGAACGTTCGCTAATTGCTGGGCCGTTATACTATTAATTGCGCGTCTTACTCGCAACTCCAGGTCTCCCGGGTTGTAACGGCGGTTGCATAGACAATGTTTTTTTAATGGCCCCAAACAAAGAAATCGAGAGGTGTCAAATCAGGTGACCTTGGAGGCCATCGTACAGGACCATTTGTCGAAATTACGTTTTCTTGGAATGCCTGTTGAAGGTAATCAGTTACTATTCTTGAATTATGGGCAGGAGCTCCATCTTGTTGGAAATACATTCCCTGTCGTAGATGGACAGGTAATTCAGTTAACCTGTCCTCAATTTCATTTCGCAGAAATCCTAAGTATCTATCTCCAGTCAAGCGTCCTTCAAATATCATTGGACCAATGATTCTACGACCGAGTATTCCAAGCCAAACAAGTTACCCTCCCTCAATAAATTTTGATTTTCTTGTGACCAATACCTTGTATTTTGTCGGTTAAATAATCCCATATTTGTAAACCTAGACTCGTCCGAAAATAAAATCCTTCCCAAAAAAGCATTGTTTGGCTGCACATTATTCTGCAAGATCCAATTGCAATATTCCATCCTACGTTTAATCATTTTTACAGGTTGATATTTGAAAGATTTATAATTATGTTTGTGCGAGATTAGGTTAACCGTTTGGTGACTAATTTCCAATTTAAATCCAATTTGCTTTAAAGAAACAGTCTTATCACTTTCTATTCGAAGCTAAAACATTAATTTCCGTTCCTGCGTCAATAATAACGTTTTCTTCGGGATCATGGTTAGACTCTCTTCGGAATTGATTTTCAAGACGATTGAAATAATTTCTCGCTAGACATTGTCTATCAGGATATCGGTTGGCATGAAGGTTTCCAGCCGCAACGGCATTTTTTCTACATTCCCCATAAATAATTAACAAGTCGACTTTTTCATCCCTTGTATAAATGTGGGGCATTTTGCACAAAAATAACAACGAATGTAAAGATTTTCCAATACACAATAAAAACACCGATAAACCAATACCTATTTATTTGACAATCTGAATGAATAATTTCATTGTTTTCAAAGCCTCCTTAGTAACTGATTACTTAACAGGCATTCGAAGCTATGCGAGTTCAGAAGTGCATTGACGTTGATGGACAGCATTTCGAACAATTGTTATAATGTTTTGTGTTCATTTTTTGTATTTCAAAGCCACCTTAGTAACTTCTTAGCATTAAATTAGAACAAAGTAATTGTATTATCTTATTTTCTTTCAGCTGTAATTTTGATTGTATTTATCGCACATTTTATTAGCAGGTATGAATAAATTACTTTTTATTGGTACTTATAAATGGTACCACGGTACCAATATGGTTTTATTTGAAAAAATTAGTTTTACCCCAAAACCGATTACGATGAACTTTATTTGCTCATAAAAAACGCAATTTAGTATTTTTGACGGGATTTCGATTTTTCTAGCATTGGACGGGTGAATTGGAATAAATCGGAACCATCATGGCACACTTAACTGGAAAACTAAAAATTGAATTATCAAAAATATTGACGTTTGAAATGCCACTTATGTGGTATCATTAGATTCAGAAATTATGCAGATTTCAGAAATTAATAATTATAGGGTGTATTGAAGAGTCGAAAGCTGGTATCACTTCCGGCGAAACCGAAGTGAAAAAAAAATCATTTGTAGGTCAAAAAGTACCACTTATTATGTTATGAATATCTCAAATTACAATCAATTACTTTCAAAACTAAAGGAGATACGGGGGGTGTACCATGATCCTGTTACACACGGTATATGTATTTATATATCTATACATTGTCACACATAAAGTTCGAAACATATGGAATTTTTTTTTATTAATAGATATATTGAAAATTTGACTTCGCAGTTAGTTTGTGCTTGAAAAATGAATGAAAAACAGCTTCTTTCCTTTTGTCATGTGCTACTCAAAACCTGTCAAATTTGAAAATGTTTTCGTAAATCTAGAAAAATTTTTTTTTTTTTTTGAAATATCGAAAATTTCCAAACGAAAAAGTTGCTCAGTTTCCAATTTTATACCTTTGCTCCAAATTTGGACTTTTCGAACGAAACATGATTCAAATTACATAAGTTTGATGGATACGAGACTTCAATGTCATATCTTGCCCAAAAAAAAACTACATTGGCCAGTTACCAGAAAGAAAAAAAAATGCACCGCCAGAAATTCGTCTTTGTTGTTGCAAAGTTCATCTAGTTTTTTCATTTCATTGTGAAACTGATTCGGATTTTCAATGTATGGACGATAATATGTCAGTAATCGAATAAACGAATTTATTTTCATTCTTATTACACTTGCTTTTTTTTTATCGGATTTGTATCCCGTTAGCTGCAGATGAGTTCAAATATTTTGATTCTGTTTACACCCAACAGTGTGACTGTTGGATGTAATCCCACAAAAAAATACGAGTGTAATAAGAATGAAGAGAAATTCGTTTATTCGATTTTCGACATATTAGAGTCCATACATTGAGAATCCGAATCAGTTTCACAATGAAATGAAAAAACTTGATGAATTTTGCAACAACAAATACGAATTTCTGGAGGTGCATTTATTTTTTTTTCTCTGGTAACAGGCCAATATGGGTATTTTCTGGCCAAGATATGACATTGAAGTCTCGTATTCATCAAAATTATGAAATTTGAATCATGTTTCGTTCGAATCGGTAGAGCTAAAGACTCGAAAAATTAAAAAAATTGGGAAAAAAGTCAAAGTGACAGTAGAGAGTCCTAATTTGGAGCAGAGGTATGAAATTGGAAACTGAGCAACTTTTTTGTTTGGCATATTTCGAAATTTCCAAAAAAAACTGATTTTTTGAGGATTTTCCAAAAGAATTTAAAATTTGACAGGTTTAGAGTAGCACATGACAAAAGGAAAGAGGCTGTTTTTCACTAATTTTTTAAGCACAAACTAACCGCTAAGTCAAATTTTCATTATATCTATCAATAAAAAAAACTTCCATATGTTGCGATCTTTATGTGTGACACTGTATATATATATATATATATATATATATATATATATATATATATATATATATATATATATATATGTATAAATATATATTGTTATGTTGGGAAATGTTGCAAATTCATTAAACTTATAATTATCATTATTATTATTAGTTATTTTTATTATTATCGTTAATGCTATGTTATTTTACAATTTTCTTTACCTTTTTTTTTACTGCTCATACTATGCTTTGGTCGATACATATGTAAAAAAAAACATTCCTGAAGCAGTTCTGATATCAAAATTATATATCCAACGATACATTTGACAAAAATCCACGATTGAACCATATCAAAATTGAAATTTATGGAAAATATTGAATTAAAGCAAGATCAAAGTATAGATGAGTTTTGAACATCCTGTATGACAATTCACATGAACAGAAAACCCACCAATGGGATTCGAAAGAGTTAGTGTGGGAAAATTATTGATATAGAATAAAATGTAAGGGCAGAAATTGAAAAAATATAATTTTATATGAATCTGTAAAAGTATGTAGTTAGAATTTGATATCATTCATAAAATCATTAACATTAATTAGAACAGCCAATAATTCGGTAGGAAGTGATACAAACTCTGAAATCAGTGGAAAAATAAAAATTGGTGAGTGTTACTATGGAACGGGACAACAAGTTCTGGGGAGATTGGAAAAAAAGTTCGAAAAGTGAAGCCATGGACAAAATTGTAAAAGAAGCTTTCATACATAATATAAGAAAACCTGCTATTAAATTCCCGAACGAGGAAAATTTCTTGTAAGGCTGAATGGAAGAAAAACATAGTAAATAAAAATTCCACCTACCTGGTCTGGAGGATAAATATTGGAAGGAGTACATAAGAGCTGTCAGTGAGATCCCAGAAATACGTCCACGGGACTGAAAACGTCAACAGAAAAGCAGCTACAAGGTATTCAATAACTGAACTCACCTGAGTGCAACCTCTCACATAAAACCAAGAACTCTAAGTGTTCTAAACCACTGGTTATTTTGTTTTGAGCTGAACAATCATAAATTCCATACCAAAAAGACTGATAATAAGTTCAAACTTTCTTCATCAATTTTTCATTATCACAAACTTTTAAACTGCACTATTTAATTCATTGTTTTGCTAGTATAAGGTAGCTATCGCAGAGTAGGGTATTTATAAGTTTTGGTCTGAATAAACCAACAAAGTTGATTATTCTCTGCAAACCTTTGTTTATTTTTTCAATTTCTAACTTTATTTTTCTCCACTGAACAGTTTTTATCATCGAATCGATAGGGCCATAGTCGGCAACACCGATTACAGGAACCTGCTACTGAGGAAGGAGTGTTGCATGCGTACCTAATTCAAAAGGGCCTTTTTAGAATATCTATCAGATGTAGTTCAATGTCCAGCGTGGCTTTAGCCGGGGAAGTAGTTGTTTTCTGTTAGACATTCACAAAAAATAACTTCATTTCAATCGTGGATTTTTCAATTCACAGAAAAATCTTTCTATCAATATTTAATTGAGAATACAATTATGAATTATGTAGGTTTGAGAATCGAGATACATTACTGAGCCGCTTATGGAATTAGGACGGTCAGGTTAAAACCAGTGCCTTGAATTTCGCCGAATTAATTGGGTATTTCTTAGCGTCAAACATATGCCAGGCTATTATACAGGGTGAGTCAGAAGTACTTTGACAGACTTCACAAGGTGATTCCTCACAATATTTTGATATGAATTTTTCAAATAAATACATGTCCGGAAACGCTTCGTTTCCAAGATACAGGGTATTGAGGTTTTATTTTTATTTTCGTTTTTTGCAAATAATTTTTGAAATACTGAGCTTAATTGAACGAAAATTGGTATCGGGAAGTTTTTTGAGGTGTCGAATTCGAACCTGATGTTATTATTGCCCTCACTCGTAGGGGGCGTCACCCACACGTCTTCGTCTTTTTTGAAAATTCATAACTTTTTTGTAAAAAAATCAATCCCTCTATCATATCTACGTAAAGAAGCTACCCTTGATACAAAAATAACTATTCCAAACGAGTAAAAATGAATAGAATAGGTGGCGCCCCTTACAAAAAACCAAAACTACTTACTCAAACGTCAAATTCATTTCCTGAGCATTCACGTGAGAAATGCAAAATAATGGTAATAACTTCAACACGCATCGATTATCAAATAATCGACTTGAAATGTTCAAGTCCAAATATCTAGAAAATGGTTGTTTATAGCGACAAGGGTGGCTTTTTTACGTAGATATGCGAGAGGGATTGATTTTTCTACTGAATCTTCAAAAAAGAAAAAGACGTGGAGGTGGCGCCCCCTACGAGTAAGTGCAATAATAACATCAGGTTTGAATTCGACATGTCAAAAAACCTCTCAATACCAATTTTCGTTTAATTAGAGTCAGTATTTCGAAAGTTATTCAAAAAAAAAACGAAAATAGAATTAAAACTTCAACACCCTGTATTTTGAAAACGAAGCGTTTTCGGTGATAAATTTATTCGGACAATTCATATCAGAATGTTTGAGGAATCATCTCCACAAATTTACATTAAGAATAAAGATAGTTCTCTCTCTCTCTATTTAACTTCTTGGATTAACTTCCATACGGCGTTATTATCCAGCTCTCCCCCTATTACGTAACCTGTTACATAACTTCGAGGCTTCGTCCTGGGGGTGACACGAGTCTTGCTCTTGGAAATATACCAACCCATCGTCCTTGCTTCCGACAAGTCCGTTGTCATCCGGCCTGGTTACCGGCGTAGAGAAGTACGGGACCATTTATTACATGAAACTTTTCTTATACTTCACAACTGTATTGATTTTTCTGCAATGCACGTATTAAAAAACGGCAGACATTCACATTTCACATTTACTTGACTCCTAACCTAAGAACGCCACCAGTCCTTGACCGTGGTGCGAATTCGAATCCGAATAAAGTTAGTTCAATGAATGAAACATATAAAAAAAGGTTGGGACGGAACACGATTCAAAATGGTATGTGAAGGTTTTCGGGGTCGGAGATTATGAAATTTTTATAAAATTCATAAATTTAAGATGGTGGCCCAAGATGGAGTACGAGTTTTGTGATTATGGTTCAATTCGATACAAAATTGAGTGAGGGATTTTTCAGGGTCGAATTATGGATTTTTCGTCCAAATTCATAAATTCAAGATGACGGTCCCAAGATGGAGGACGGGATTTGTGATTATGGTCCGATTCGGTTCAAAATTAATGTGCGGCGGTTTTCGCAGAAGGAGATTCAGAATTTTTCATCAAAATTTATTAATTCAAGATGGCGGCCCCAAGATGGAGGACGAGTTTTTTTATTATGGTCAGATTCGATTCAAAATCGGTGTGTGGGAGTTTTTGGAGTCGGAGATCATGATTTCTTCCATCTCAAAACTTACAGGGAAGAGACCTAGTGATAACGATGATCTGTTAGAAATGAATATATAAAGGCGAACTAACTAAAAAGCAATGAATGCAATAACTGATAAAAAAACTTTTATATGAGCCGTTTACTGAAACGTATGAAATGAGCTTAAGTCATCGGTGACAATGATTTATTAATTTTTTGTTGAATTATTTGGTTTTAAAGAGCTTGCCGCACGAATTGCAATGAAATTAATACGTCGACAAGTTTTTAATTACCAACCGATCATTGTCCAATGAAATTAATTGGTACCTACCAATCACTGCCCACTAAAATTCATTAGTACCTACTTTTATGAACAATTCGCGCGACAAGCTTTTTGAAACCAAATAATTCAATAAAAAAATTTAAATCATTGTCAGCGAACTAACAAACAATGCAATCAAATCTTGGAAGTCAATTTCAACCTACTTCTAATTGTCGCATCGAAATGAAACTTGGTATGTATATGTAGTTTGGATGACGATATTATAATTTGGTATTGAATAGTGGAATTCTTCAGTGACTACTATTAAGATATAGTGAATGCATTGAGGTCGTTCTCAGCATATTTTACAATTCATAGATATGGCGAATGCTCAAGTTCTCAACACATTCGCATGTGGATGAATCAATAGAAGAGTTTATCAACCGACGAAATTAAAAAGGAGGAGGTTCTCTAGTCGACGCGTATGTTTTTTCATGTATGATCACGCATAACTTTTTACAGAGGAGTTCGATTCCAATGATTATTTTCTCATTGGATAGGGTGTACTTCGAAGTTGGTCTCATCTGAATTTGAACAAGAAAACACTTTTTAACAAAAAATTTAACCGACGAATACACAACTGAAAAGCAAAAAATAAAATAAACCTTCTTAGTCCAAATGATAATTGAGCTCCTAAACTAATATGAGTAATTGATTTTGAGTCGTCGCCAAACAAACAATTTTACGCTTTACCTAATTCAATTGCAAGTGTGTTTGGCGCCGACTCAAAATCAGTTGTATGTTTTAGAACTATTATTTTTCTTGTCGCAAGGAAATTAGAGAATATGAAACAATCAACGCGTTTCCTCCCGCTTCCTGATTAGTTTGACGTAGTAATTCGTCTCGACAAAATGTAAAGTTTTGATTATTTTGTAGAAGATAAAATTCTATGTTGCATGTTAGTAACAGAGACAGCGGGGTTGAGGGACAGCCTGTCCCCATTCCAGTGAATTAGGGTAATTCGAGGATAGATGGCCCAGGTTTTGAAATTTCATGTTAGCATGTTTAAACGTTGAATTGAAATTGCTGTTAATTTTCATAACGAATCTTTATTGAGTTTAGGAACATGTGCTAAATACTAAAATTCATAAAAAAATTAAACGTATGGTTTATAAAAAAAATAAAAAAAGTTAACAGAAACCATCTCCCCCACAATGCTGAGGTGAGATGGCGCAACTGAAAACAAAAGATATTTTGGCCAAACTGTCACTTTGTTTTGCATACAACAACACCACAGTCATGGCAAAAGTTAACAAACTTGGAGCAAGAATCGTGAAACCATTTGGAGCAACGCAAGCAATTAACCCAGTCGTCAGATTTTGTGGTTTGGGAATACGTTTCGCCACAACCTGCGCAAGACTCGTCAGCGTCGTCCATATCATCTGAAGAGTCATCCAATGTAGGTGCTTCTAGTTCTTCGTCTGAAGATGAGTCACGTTTGGGAGCTTTCTTAGTGTTCTTTTTGGTCACTTTTGATTTCTTCATAACTGGTTCTGATTTACTGGTCTTTTTTTTCTGTGTTTTCTTAGTCGCTTTCTTCTTTTTCGCCAATTGTTGCCTCTGTGGTTAGAATTTCTGCCAGCTGCTTGCTCGGGCTCGAACCGAATTAATGGCAGCAGAAACAACCGGAACTGGTGAGATTATGTCCAGTATTTTGCCAGGGGTACATTTGACAGGAGTATTTGCATTAGTTTCTGCAGGCGGTTCAATTTGTTTTCTGGTACAGTTCCACCTACAGTCTGCCAACTGCAGCCAGGTTGTTGATTGTCATCAGCTGAAGCTTTATTCAAACTTTGAGAACTCTCATCAGTATTTTGTTTATTTTCAACTGCATCATAGACCTGAAGTATGATACTGTTTTCAGTCAAATAAGCGTCATCTGGGATAGCTGAAGGGTTGAATGGCACAATTCCTGTTGCCTTAAATGCCGAAGTTCCATTGTTTACAGTTGCACACTTATTCCATCCTTCAGCAAGTAACTTGCCAAATTGTAATCTGTCGATTTTTCGCCCTGGGTTATTTTTAATGTATAAAATGCAAGCTGAGTAGTCGTTTAATTTAAACGATCTGAAAAAACATCTATCTAACGGTTGTAAAATTGTGTCGTATGACTTGGTAAGCACAGCAATATGATGTTGTGGTCAACACAGTATTCTAGCATCTCAACGTTACTACAGGGTGAAGCATGACCATCAAGCAATAACAAAACTGCTCCTGTCGGTTTTCTGGGAACAAACTGATCCTTAAGCCACTGGTAAAAAAGATGTCACTGTTGACATAGGCTGACTTTTCTGACATGTAGACCGAGGATCCCAGGGGCATCCCATCCTCAAACTCTTGTTTTTTTATTTTTGCCTTTCATTACGCAGGTATGGGGAATAAAAACGCCTTCTGCGTTACAACAGGTTATAACCGTAATGGTTTCTCCTTTTCACCGGAGCTGATACTTGCGATGTTTTTAGATCCTTTCTGAATAATGACATGCCCTGGCCTATTATTTAGCTGTAAACCAGTCTCGTCCATATTATAAATATGTCCAGGTTCATTGATGATATCGTTTTCGGTCAGAATATTTCCTAGCAGCTGAAAATAAGCCTCAACGTCTTTTTGTTCATACCCAAGGATCGATTAACGGAGACCCTTCTGCTTTTCTGACTGACAGCCTTGGGTTTCTCTGCAGAAATAACTCAAGCCATGGAAAACCAGCTAATCTCGATTTCTTATTAAAACGATGTTAAATGCCCAGCTGTTCGGCCAATTTGAAAGCCATACTTCGCACGTCGGTTCGAGTAGGAGCAGAACCGTTTTTTTGGAGTTTTAGGATATGTTGGGCCAATTTTGCTTCAGCAGCTTCGCCTAATGTGGAGGAGGGTCCAAGAGGACCTTTCTTTACATTTTTTTTCTTCTTCGTAGAGCGGTTGCCGGTACCCCAAAATTTCGAGCAGCATCATTCACTCCCATTATATTTTTATTAACCGCTTCAATGGCTGCAGTTAACTGTTTTTCGGTCCAACTAGCCCTGGAACAACTTCCAGTGCGCTTGTATTTTGTAGGCATACTGAAAAAAGAAATTTTAATAAGCCATCTCACCTCAAAATATGTGAACCATCTATCCTGGTTGTGAGAGGAGAGATGGCGCACATCAAAACTAAACACGTTTTGGAATATGCGGAATTTTAAGGTTATACATCAAAACTTGAATGTTTTTACTCACCTGAGACGATAGAGTGATTTAAATTATTATAAAATTTGATGTTCACTGGCATGAAGAAGGAATTCGGAAAAATATTTTGGTCCCCACCGGATCACGAATGAAAATATTTTTCAATAGGCTTTTAACCGGTAAACACAAACTGTACGGCGGTTTGTTTACTATGAACTGAAGTACTTCAGAGCGCAGCCACTCATCTTCAACACTAGCGGTGGCGCTGCAAAACCATTGCACCATCTCACCTTCTGCGCCATCTATCCTCGACTTACCCTACAGGTACACAATTGGGAAGGATTATCCCCTCAGAGCGCTGAATATCAATAATATTTTGAAAATCTATTTCAAATCGGGTTTCAATAGCCCTCATAAAAGGATTTGTATAAACAGAATGGTATATAAGAGGAGAAGTGTTGTTATAAAAATTATTATTATTTGAAGTGCTTTGGTGTGGTGGTCTGATTTTGTGCATCCATAGAGTTATTCAGAAAGCTGGTGAGTACATTTCTTTTAAACTATCTCCTCTTGTGGATGTAACAACCGAAATGTTGTTATTTTTACAAGCTTTTATTCAGTTTCACTTGTTCGTTCGTTCGTTAGTTCCTTAGGGTCGAATCTTCCGAGAGAATTTTGACCGACTTCCAGTCGTCCGATTTATTTGAAATTTGGTAGGCATACATAATTCTGGTAACAAGGCATTATGGAATTTTTGTTAGAGAAAAAAATTAAATGGTCCGATTTCATTCAAAATTGGTATGTGGGGGTTTCTGGGGGTCGGAAATTATGAATTTTTTGTCAAAATTTGTGAATAATTTGGAAGACAAGCTTTTATTCAAGCCGTGTACTAAAACGTATAGAATAATTTTAAGTCATCGCTGACAATGATTTAATTATTTTTTGTTGAATTATTTGGTTTCAAAAAGCTTGTCGCGCGAATTGTTATAAAATTAATACTTCGACAAGTTGTTACTCACCAATCAATCATTTGTTTGATATTTAAAAAAATAATATTTGTTTTAAGTTATTATATTCTCTCAGTGTACTTTTTTAGTAAATTTCCTGCTGTTTAATTATCTTTTTTTTGTCAATTCGCAAAACTCCAATAGTTTTTGAGATATTCGCGAAAGAACGAAATCCTCTTTTCAAAAATTGTTTTATAACTTTTGCAAATTTTTTGAGCGCAACTTGAATTGTTTCAAAAAGTTTCTAGAATTCGTAATAAGTGTGCTTGTGAACTAGAATGTCCATGAAAATTTCAATTCTTTTCAAGGACAGTACTATATATTCCCTCAATTTATCAAATTCCACAATTTTGAAAGTGATTTTATTTGTTTGGTATAAGGAGAGCTGCGGCTTTTTCAGTAGGTACTCCTTTAATTCCGGCCATTCGGCGATCTGATATATCTGCTCCGAAAACCGCAGAAAACCGTGCGCAAATGAAATTACATTTCTAATATATTTTGTTTCCTATTTCATTTCTTTATATTCTCACATTTTATTCAGAGAACGTGTAGTAAAGCTGGAAGAGAACATTTTTCTCAGATCCAAACTGGATTATGGGTCCATTGTTTACTCTACAGCGAGGGCAGTACTCTTGAAGTCTTTAGATGTCATCCAGAATGCGGCCATAAGAATTGCTATGGGAGCATTCTGTACCAGTCCTGTGGAAAGTATACAGATCGAAGCTGGAGAACCATCACTTGAATTACGTCGACTCAATCTAATTCTAACATATGCAGCAAGAATATCAGCCAATAAAAAAAACCCAGTCATTCTTTTTTTTAAATTTAATTACCTAATATCCGAATTTCCAAAATATCAAATAATCCAATTCATAATCAGAACATTCTCCCTCTGAATATAAAGATACCCCCTCCGTGGACAATAGCCCTTCCCAAATCCAATACCCAACTCACTCAATATCCCAAAAATGATACCCCAGCAGTACTCATAAGAAGAGCTTTTACAGAAGTGGCCTCCAAATACGTGAACTACAGCCACATATACACAGATGCTAGTAAAACCAGTGATAGTGTAGCGGCTGCCGTCATCTCAGACAGGGGAAACTATAGTTATCGACTTCCAGCAGAAGCAAGTATTTATACGGGAGAACTGTATGCCATAGCCAAAGCCCTTGCGCACTGCAGCGAATATGGAGAAGATATTGTCATCTTTACCGACTCATTGAGTGCTGTGCAGGGCATTCAACAGCTTTATCCCAGAAATGCCCTTCTGCTCAGCATCAAAACAGAACTGGGAAAATTATCTGATCTAAAAAAACGTGTTGAAATTGTTTGGGTTCCATCACATGTAGGAATAGCTGGTAACGAAACTGCAGATACACTTGCCAGAGAGACAAGCTCAAATCCTCGCTATCAACCGATTCACCGAGTGCCACATGAAGATTACTTCCATGCCATTCGAAAACTCACAATAAATACATGGAGAGAAAGATGGCAAGCTCTTGAGAATAACAAGCTCAAAACAATTAACCCTGGCATGAGCATCCAGAATTATGAATCAGTCTCTCGTAGACAACAAACAATACTAACACGCCTCAGGATTGGTCACACTAGATACACACACCAGCATCTACTGAAGAAAGAAAATCCCAAAAGATGTGTTTCCTGTTATGAAGAACTGAACGTGAAACATATAATCTCGGAGTGTCCCGACTACAGAGAGGAGAGAATAACTTCAGGACTGCCCGGAAAACTTAGCGATGCTTTGAACCTGGATAACATCATGTTGTTACTGAAGTTTTTGGACTCAATTCATATCTTGAAACAAATATAATATATACTGTACCACCACCGCTAATAACCTTCGCGGTTAATGGGTTTTCTTGAATAAAAAAAAAAAAAAAAAAAAAAAGAACATTTTTGATTGCGTAGTGTAGCGTTTGTCAGTTTGTTTTTGTAAATTTTTGTATGAATATTTGTCTTTTAAGTTTGTTTTTCCGGGATAGTTGGGTGGAATAAATTCACCTCAAATATTTATTAAAATTGAAATGATATCTGTCTTCTTTCTCCTAAGTTGTTCGAAGTGATATGGTGGAAACGGGTTGAATTGTTTCCTTGTGATTTTGTCATATCCTGGGTGAGAAGTAAGCGGATCCGTCGAGGCCTCTCTGGGGTACATTTACCCTTTCTGGGAATGTTTTATGCTCGAGTGTTTTTGAGCTATTTGGCGCTTGAATTGTGGATGCCATCTCCATGGAGGTTCGCCTCGTCCTAGTGGATCATCTCCGAGGGGGTGGATAATGCCCTGTTGGTCTTGGGGTCGTCTCCGAGGTGGATTCCCACACCCAGAGAGTCATTTCCAGTGGATTTCACCGCGTCGTGGGGGGCCTTCTCCATGGGATTGTTTTCATGTCCAGGTTGGCTGGTTTGGAGGCCCCGGATTTCATTACCGTCCCCAGAGTTTATTGCCGCCTCCGGCAATTATTGCCAACCAGGAGTTCTTTTTTCGCCCCGAAGTTTTTTCCTTCCCGGAATTTATCTCTGTCCTGGATTTTTTTCAAGTTTCCGGAATTTGACATTTGACAAATATTTCATAATCTTCGACTCCGAAAACCCCCACATACAAATTTTGAATCGAATCGGACCATAATCACAAATCTCGCCGCCATCTTGGGGCCACCATTTTTTCTCTAACAAATTCCATGATGCATTGTCAGCGGAAATATGAACAACTGCCAAATTTCGAAGTAATCGGACTACTACAAGTTGGTCAAAATTCACTTGCAAAATTTTCCCCAAACTAAAGGTACGAACTAACAAGTAAAACTAAATAATTAAAATTTATCACCAAGTAGAGAAAAAGCGTTCTGTTTCCTCCATGTTCCTCTCTCTCTGTAATCTGTATATTTTCATTTTTTATAATTTATCCAATGCAAATGATGTAAAGTAAACAATAAAATCCAAAGCTTTCATTTAATATTTTATTCTGTTTAAAATTAGATGTGAAATAGTGAATTATGAATAATATCGTGGTAGCGGAATATATTGTCATCAATGTCCCTTTGGAAGTTGACAATTTCTAATTGTCAATACACCATGCAATACTATAACTATATATCATTTTTCCGAACTCCTCCACCACAGTAAAAGGCATTTTATTCCTGATAATACTATTCGTTATATTCTATCGAATTGACGTGGCACATATTCAATGTAAACCATATTAGTCCAACTTCAGTATGAAAAAAGCCCAAAAAATTATGTTTAACTGAAATAATAAATATAAAAATCTTTTCAAAGACAAGCTTTTATTCAAATGCGCTAGAAAGTAAAAATAATAGCTTTGGATGTGCGACGTAGGTTATTCCGTGAGTTATAGATTCAAAAGCTTGTCGCTTTTGTATTCGAACTGAAAACTTTGCATGACAAGCTTTTGAATCTATATTTCACGGAATAACCTACGTCGCACATCCAAAGCTATTATTTTTTACTTTTTAGTGCATTTGAATAAAAGCTTGTCTTTGAAAAGGTTTTTTTATCAATTATTTTATTTTGTGCTTTTTAGTAAGTACACCTCAATCTATGCATTTTTGTTAATGCATAGTCATCATGAGGCCATTTTCCTGTAAGTTCTGAGCTATCTAGTTCTTCAATGAGGAGACCATCTGAAGATTAACTCCTACGCCATCTTCAATTTATGAATTCTGACAAAAAAACAACAATCTCTGACCCCAAAAATTCCGATATACCAATTTTCAATAGAAATGTTCCATTATCACAACCATGTGGAGCCGCCATCTTGAATTTATGAATTTTGCGAATAAGTTCTTAGTCTTTGACCCCGAAAACCTACGCATGCCAATTTTTAATTGGATCGGACCATAATTACAAATCTCATTCGCCGTCTTGAATTTGTGAATTTTGAAAAAAAAATCATAATCTCCGACCTCGAGAACCCCCACATACTAATTTTGAGTCGAATCGGACCATAAACACAAATCTCATCCGCCATCTTAGAGCCGCCATTTTTTTTATTTTCTCAGAAATTCCATAATGCACTGTCTTGGGAACTTTGAACACCTGCCAAATTTCACGTTAATCGGGCAACTGCAAGTGGATCAAATTTAATTTGCATGATTTTATGACAAACATCGGGCCAGGTGAAACTAAATAAAAGCTTGTAATGTAAAAAGGATATAATCATCTAATCACACGTTGAATAGAAATATAAAAGAAACGAAAATGGACATTTCCTAAAAGTATTAAGCTACATTGGTTAGTTAAGGATGGAAGGAGGGGGCAAAACGCTCCTTTCTTACGTGAAGATTTCTACCAGTAGACAGAAAAAATGTTCTTGGAAAATCCTGCAGTTTCATACAATGTTGCATTGCCAATTGAAAAACCAAATGTTTTTACCACACATGTTTTTACCTCACTATATTATATCATATATTGATCTTTTTATCAACATTACAACTACCATAGTACTAGTGTCTCACACAAGGCTTTCGTGACCTAACTACGTTTATTTTTAACTTTTTAAATCTATACCACTCCTGCAGTGTAATGTTTTTATATAGCACTCTTGCAGTGTAATGTACTTCACCTTCTGCATAAACGTCTTATTATTATATGATTATAATATGTATCGTGATTCTCATGAAGCTTTATTTTCTAGCATATCCGAAGTACTCATGGAAGAAGAGTTAGTCGCAGAATTTCAATGCCCAATATGTTTCACCTACATGACGCCGCCTATCCGGCAATGCACACAAGGCCACTGCTTCTGCATCGATTGCTTCAACAGGATATCAAGATGTGCGATTTGTAGGGGTACCAAATCAAACGTCCCTTGTCTCACCATAGAACGATTACACGGATTGCTGACTTTTCCTTGCAAATTTGGAGATGGTGGTACGTTTCACATCAATTGCTTTGTATGTGGGGATTTGAGTTTGGGATTGGGTGTACACATATATATATATAAATATATATATATATATATATATATATATATATATATATAAATATATATATATATATATATATATATATATATATATATATTTACAAAGGCACCCATACAAACAAAATGTTTTTTAAAATAATGTGTGATACAAGCAGCCTTCTATACTCGGATTGCCACATACAGTGTCACACATAGAGTTCGCAACATATGGGAGTTTTTTTTATTAATAGATATATATGAAATGAATAAGAAACAGCCTCTTTCCTTTTGTCATGTGCTACTCTAAACCTGTCAAAATTGAAATTTTTTTCGAAAATCCTCAAAAAATCAGTTTTTTTTTTGGAATTTCGAAAAATGCCAAAGGAAAAAGTTGCTCAGTTTCCAATTTTATACCTTTGCTCCAAATTTGGACTCTCTACTGTCACTTCAACTTTTTTTAATTTTTCGAATCTTTCGCTCTACCGATTCGAACGAAACATGATTAAAATTTCATCATTTTGATGAATACGAGACTTCAATATCATATCTTGCCCAAAAAATACCTACATTGGCCTGTTATCAGAAAGAAAAAAAAATGCACCTCCAGAAATTCGTCATTGTTGTTGCAAAGTTCATCTAGTTTTATCATTTCATTGTGAAACTGATTCGGATTTTCAATGTATGGACGTTAATATGTCAGTAATCGAATAAACGAATTTCTCTTCATTCTTATTACACTCGTATTTCTTTTTTCAAAAGATTTGTATGCCGTTAGCTGCAGATAAGTTCGAAATATTTTGATGTAGTTTACACCCAGCAGTGTGACTGTTGGATGTAAAGTGTTTGATGTAATTTTCGAGCAAATAATAATTTTTCGCAACGTTTTTTGAATTGATTTCATAAATCTCATATTCTTTATTTTCACCATTAGATGTGTAAGAAACATTAAACCATAATAGGTATGATCAAATTCACAGCAAAACATCGTAACATTCATTGATTTATCTCAATTATCTTATAGAGAACCCGAATTCATCATTCAGTATGCCGTCCTTCCCGTTCTATACAAATTATAGTCCTTTCATTCAAAGACTTTGTGGCATTTTTTCTTATTAGGGGATATATGATAGCACAACACTTCCGAATGGTATTCTCTAAATGTTCTTTGTTTGCGAATGGTCTGTGCTCATACATAGAAAAAATACGAATGTAATAAGAATGAAGAGAAATTCGTTTATTCGATTATTGACATATTAGAGTCCATACATTGAGAATCCGAATCAGTTTCACAATGAAATGAAATTTTTTTTTTCTGGTAACAGGCCAATGTGGGTGTTTTTTGGGCAAGATATGATATTGAGGTCTCGTAATCATCAAAATTATGAAATTTGAATCATGTTTCGTTCGAATCGGTAGAGCGAAAAATTCGAAAAATAAAAAATATTGGGACAAAGTTAAAGTGACAGTAGAGAGTCCTAATTTGGAGCAGAGGTATAGAATTGGAAACGGAGCAACTTTTTTCTTTGGCATTTTTCGAAATTTCCAAAAAGAAAACCGATTTTTTGAGGATTTTCGAAAAAAAATGTCAAATTTGACTGGTTTAGAGTAGCACAAGACAAGAGGAAAGTGGCTGTTTTTCACTCATTTTTCAAGCACAAACTAACCACCAAGTCAAATTTTCATTATATTCATTAATAAAAAAAACTTCCATATGTTGCGAACTTCATGTGTGACACTGTATAAGTTATGGTGAGTACTTGCAAAGTTGATGTAAACAAAACGGAAACTAACCATAACCCCCATTTTCAGTATTAAATGTTTATACAATTGATAAAGCTCCAAGCCAGGAGCGAAACCTTTTGCAAATTAAATGTATATGTAGAGAAGAAATTCTTTTAATTGAAACGTGTCCCAGATGGAATCTAAATCTCAAGAAAAACCAAACAAATAAATTATAATTAAGATTCAAGAACCATTCCCGATCAATATATATATATATATATATATATATATAAATATAAAGGGTGGAATATCGGGGGAACTGTTGAAAACAAAATGGAAGAAATTTAATGGACATTGCCCTCAAAGAAAAGTGTTAACCGAAAACACAAATGTGCGGCTAGCTGTTTGTTGACTTCGTTGATTTGTCGTTTTCTATCAAGTGTTGTTCATCCTTGCACTTCTCCACCGTACTGATGAGGGCCGAGAGCCCGAAACACGTGTCTACGGTTAATACTTCTCTTTGAGGGCTATGTCCATTGAATTTCTTCCATTTTTTTTATATATATATATATATATATATATAAACAATTTGATTATTGGGGTATGCAGCAAAAGAAAAAGTGTACTCTTTAAAGTTTGTCCAAGCTTTCGGAATGTTTTATTTCCATCTTCAGGGATACTACAATGAAGAATTGAACAAAAAAACTGATGTTAACCACCTAAGTGAAATTTATTCCTTCTTATTAGCAATGGAAAATACAAAATTTTCCTCAACTCAATCGGAGCTCATTACTAGTTATTAATATATCTTCAAGTTGGCCCAACCTTCAGTTGGTACTAACAAGAAAATTACTATAATACTTTGGCCAATAATGGCACACCAATGCATTTCAGTTGGTACTACCCTCAGTTGGTACCAGTGACTGTCAAAGCAGATGACAAGTGAATAAATAATTTTCCCACCATTTATAACCTATTGTACTTTCTCAAGGCACACATGTTTCAGAATTTATATTTTTAATATTTTAATTAGTAACTGTTCAATGAATTTTAATGTGTATAATTAGTTGACGATTTAAAACATGAGGTGCCAACTTCAAAGTCATAACTTATATTTCACCGTACTTTACATGAAGAACATTCATAAACAACATAGAAACTAATCTCAACAAAGATGTAAGTTATTAGTACCTTAAGGTTCGAATGACACACTAATTTGTTCAATTCTTTATTGTAGTATCCCTGAAGATGGAAATAAAACATTCCGAAAGCTTGGACAAACTTTAAAGAGTACACTTTTTCTTTTGCTGCATACCCCAATAATCAAATTGTTTACACCTAACTAGTCAGCAACGATTATCTTTCACTATATATATATATATATATATATATATATATATATATATATATATATATATATATATATATATATATATATATATATATATATATATATATATATATATATATATATATATATATATATATATATATATATATATATATATTTCCAACATAGAAAACGAGGTCCATTTGTGCTAAATCTGCGGAAGTTGTGAGGACCATGTCAGAGTGAGGTCCGTATACGGTCCTCACAACGTTATCTCATTGCAGACCATTGCATCCTATTTTTTTTCATTAATTGAAATTTACAGCGTTTGACGTGGGTCACGCAAATTTTTGTTCATTATTATATTTCACAAATTTCTCTTGATTAATTGAGATTCCGCGAGAAATATGTGGACCTCACTTTGGTATCAGAATGGTTGAAACAGTATACTTTAGTTGGCAGCTTCGCCATGTTAAGGCGCTGCTGCGGGAGTATATTTTCTATACGTGTATATTTCACTCTGTACGCATTGATATAGAAAGAACGAAGTGAGGACCGAATAAGTGGCAACATAGCGGGATAAGCATCTTGCAGACATTGGCAATCATATTAGTATTGAAGTAATAATAGCTTGAAATTTTGCATTATTTCGGAATCCTGAAGGACTACATGGATTTTACTAAAACCTTCTGATATTACTTAGAAATGACTTGCAGAAGAAAATTATAAACTTATATTTGTGCGCTGTTGTTGATAATTGTTAAAACAATGGAAAACCATTTTGTTGGGCAAGTCTGAAATCAATGAATATCGAAGTAATTTGACCCAAATTGATGCTATAGTGGTTTTTGAGGTCGCTGAACAAGAATATGATATTGAAATTTCATGAATGATAAATTACATTTATTTTTTATTCATGTGTTCATCTCGGAGAATACTTTTTGGGGTAAAAGTTGTAGTGGTAATGAAGCTCTATCAAACGACTTATAGTTCGCCGATATGAGGTATGGAAATGGAATATTGCGATTTTTTTTAAATCTCAACAGCTGTCATTTTGGAACTACTGGACCATTTTCGAAATTAGCCGAAGTATTGATGGAAAATATTTTTGTTGCATTTGGTTGGAAAATGTGGCCCCCACTTTGAAGCATGGCCTAAAAATTCAAATTTGTCAATTTTTTCAATTATTCAATATTTTGAGCTATGCATTTTTCGAAATAAAATTTCCTTTTTTCTTTGATTTACCTTTTTATTTGTCATTTCGAGAGTAATATGTGAAAATTTCAGATGTTTATCTTGAAAATGAAAAAAAATCCGGCATTGACGTAATTTCATATACGTACTATTCCTATACATTTTTTTTTCGCGTTTGAAAACATCACTCCTCGTCAGCTGCACTTTTCTGCTTTCAGAAGAATTTTTGTTAGCTTAATTTGATCAATTAGATCAAAATTTAGTGTAAAGTGCTCGTGGCTGCGTGCTCCTCCAGTGCTGCACTTGGGAGTCGCCGCCTCACATTCTCGCACGTTAGCAAAAAAATCTGCAGCTCCAATTTTTATTTCAAAGGAATATTTCATATACCTTTTTGATGTAAAATTTTCCATTTTTGCGAGTGGTACCATTGGTTATAATTTTTTTTTAATATTCAATATATAATGTTATTTGGCAACTTATTTGTTAAATAATCAATTAAGTACACAGTTTACTGTTGGTAACTTTTTATATGTTGTTCCCAACATTTCACTAATGTACAATAAAAAGGTACCACCACACCCCAATTTTCTGAAGCTAAAATTTAATATTACTCCACTAGTGTACGTAGAGCGTCAGTGAGCTGAACTGAACTTACCGATCAACTGTTTTCCCGTGTTCTATCTCTCTCTAACATTCAAATATGATATTTTCGATCCAATATAAAGTATATCGAAATATATCGAAACATAACAAGGATTTTAAGCAGGAACTCATTCATAAAAATGGACATTTCGTCAATTTATTAAAAAACGTAAACAAATTTTATTTGATAAAATTGACACTTGTATTAACAATGAAAAAAAAATTTGTTTGAGGTCATAATATGAATATTTGTTGGTTAGGTGAGCTAATTTTTTCTTCTATATAAACGTTATCAAAGTTCAACATTTGTTTATTTTTTTGTCTTTGGCGATATTTTAATAATAATTTTTTTCTGTAATGAAAACAATAAGTACGGATTACAAGATTCGGAAAGTACGATGATTGAAAAATCTTTATCACATTTTGAACTAGAGTTTTTGGTTTTTGAAGCATGGCCAACAAATTCAAATTTTTCATTTCATAAAATTATTCATTATTTTGACCACTCTATTTTTTGAAATAAAATTTTAAGATTTTTTTCCATTCGCACACCTTCTCAAGTGTCATTTTGAGAGTGAACTGTATGAATTCCAGACGATTATTTTGGAAATTTAAAGAATGTTAGATCTTTAATTGATTTTTTAGAAAATTCTACACTGACGTAACTTCATACATGTACTATTCCTATTCATTTTTTTTTTCATATTCGAAAACATGAAATCTCGTTAGCTACTTCTTTCTTCTTTCATTCAAATTTTTGATAGCTCAATTTGATCCATTAGATCAAAAGTTATAACAAAGCGCGCTCGTGGCTACGTGCTCCTCGAGAGATGCACTTCAGTGTCGTCGCCTCACATTTTCGTACGTTAGAAAAAACAATATGCAGCTTACAGTTTTCATTTTGAAGAAAAATTTTAAAAACCTTTTCTATGTAAAATCTTCCATTCTTTCGAACGGTTTTATCAGTTTTTCAAAAAAAATATTTTTGAAGTGAAAACTTCTTATGGCGCGGTAGGCATATTTTAGGTGAGAGAAAATCGCTGGACTCGCGACACCGTAAGGGGACGCGACACCGTAATGAGTGAGACGCAGCTATAGTGTGTGCATAGATGCTTGAAGTGAAGACTGCTTATAGCGCGGTACGCATATTATTAGCTATAGTGTGTGCATATATGCATGTACATATAGCAGACCGCGAAGGCGTCTAGATAAATAACTTCAATGTGTGAATAGAGAATTTGATTTTACTATGTCCAATCAACGCAATATAAGCACAACGAGAGATAAGAGTACAATTGATGCGGTATTCACGAGATAGTTAAATAACTTCGAATCAAAATTGTTTATTTCCTATTTTAGTTACCATGAACCTATAGTTTCTATTTTAGATTGTAATAATGTTAATTATAATGATGATATTAAAATTAAATTTTAATTTAAAATTAAAATTCATAATTTATACTTTTCATAACCAATAATAGTACCCATCAAAAAAATGTCTAACGCGCCAAAATAAGTTTTCACTTCTGTCGACACTCCCGGAGTGCAACCCGGATCTTTTTTCAAGATATTCAATAAAATGTAATTTTGCAGCTTATTTGTTACATAATAAATTTAGCACACACTTTACGGTTGGTTGATTTTTCTATGTTATTCCTAACATCATCACTAATGTACAGTAGAAATTAACGCAGTCCCCTAACTTTCTGAAGCTGATATCTAATATAACTCCACTATAGGTGATTCTAATCTTTCAATCAAATTTCGATATATTTTTATTTCAGTGTTATTTGGAAGGCTGATTATATTTCCAATTTCTATCGGAATATTGTTAAGAAATAAAAAGTTATAAATAATGTATTTCAGAAAAAATCTCTTTATATTTCATGTATTCGAAAAAAATTTACTCATTTCTGTTTTTCACATCAGTTTGGCTATTTTATATCAAACCACCAATATATCAAAAAGATAAAATTACTATTTTCAATGATCGAGTATGTCATTGATACAACATTATTATAAACTACAGACGTTTAAACATGATTTTGTTAATGTACATCAAGAAAATGATAATGTGGTAATGATTTCGTCGATTTTCAAGGACTGTATATATTGTATTCTCACGTCCAAGAGTTCTTTATGTTGTTATAGTTTTCACGAGCAGTCGGACAAATGAAAAGCACTACTCTCTCATTACAGTTTTAATGCCAACGTTTCCCCGAGGGATCTCGTTGGCATTAAAAGTGTGATGAGAAAGTAGTGTTTTTCATTTGTCCCACTGCTATTGGAAACTATAACAACATTTTCAAGGAAAATAATAATTGCTTCTGTATACAATAGTTAAATGAAATTCACTTTTTGAAATAAACAAAAAATATTCACCAGTAATACTGTGGATTACGTTGGTGCCTAGATATTTCATTTTCTAGCATAGTTATTAACAACGAATATTTTGATTTTCTCCCAACTTTTGTTATTGAAGACACCTGGGTTTTCCTCTTGTCATTGTAAACATTCACGTTTTTTGAAGGATTTTTTTTTCTTTGAATGGTCTTAAAAAAAACAAGTGTTATTCCTTTCTGCTCTTCTGTCCAACGTTTCAATATTCTTCTAGATTTTTTTTGGACGGTAGCTGCTTTTTCCTTTAGCAGAAAAAATATATATAGAATATCACCAAAACATGTTCTGAAATATAAATTAAATTTTTTCAAATTTGGATACGTTGATGTATAAGTTATATGTTACATTTTAATTTATCATCTACTGAAATGGAATGGTTTTTATATACATCAGTCTGATCAAAATTGAAAAACATTATGTTAGTGTATTCACGCACCTAACTGAATAAAAATCAAGATATTATTTATCAGTGTTTTTGTGGATGTGGCTAACTTCACTCTCGTGTAAGCTCCGCGGAGACCTATTTTCGTCGTTGAATAAAAGAGTATAAATAATGGAGATAGAAATCCGAGAGGACCGACTTTTTCATTGGAAATTTCCTCCTCTTTGAGCATCTTTTTTCAAAAGTTCCTACATATCAATATTTTTTGAGGTATTAACGAAAAACTGGGTATCTTTTTTTTTATCTTATTTTGTTAATTACAATTGCAATTTTATATGTGCTGATAAATGCTCGAGATATATTTTTCTAGACGTCATTCCAAATCGAATGAGCTATCCCACATATTTTTAGAACCGGGAACAAGAATTAACCCGTTTTTTTTTAACTTGTTAATTAGACTATTAAGCCAAATAGGACCTTTCTGCAGAAGCTACACTACAGGGCAGAGTTAGCAAAAGTTGTGAAATTAATTTAACATATCCAGTATACTCAAATCCAGGGGGATTTTTCTTTACATTTATTTTGCCACAATTTTATATCTGATTCTATTTTTGAGTTTTACACGACGGAATTGCCATTATCAGATGAAAGAAAACAATAAAATATTTTTTTGTAAATCACTGACTTCTCACAATCGATTGTATCTTCCAAAAATATGATGAAAGAAAGGCCCTCACAATATTGACAATTCAAGATTGTTCTGAATTCTATAGTTCTTATGTATGTTATGTTATTGAGTATTCAGAACTGCAAGGAAACTCATGAGTCGACCCTTTTTTGCTACGTTCTACATCAAAATATACACTTTTTCCTCAAAGGTTGACTTTGACAACTGAACGATAAGTTACTGCAAATATAAAGAAAAAGGCAAGGTAATAAGGTGTATCGATTTATCTCTCAATAAACCAAGGGATACTCAACTAAATAGTAGACGAGTACTAACCGAAAAGATAAGAAAAATTTTAAGCCCCTCTCACAGAGCCCCTAGAATAAAAATCACAAGTTGGAATGTGTCTTGTCAGTGGCCAGTTTTGAGACTTTACTCAACATCTGGTGAATGCCATGGTGAGAGAATTCTTGAGCCCCTCTCACAGAGCCCTAAGAATAGAATTCTAAGAGGAAATGTATTCTGAAAGTGGCCAGTTTGGAGACTTTCACTCAACATCTGGTAGATGTAGATTTTTGAATTTATACAATTTGTTACTGCACCGACATACAAAAATGATACGTAATTTTTTTCCTTGATGTATGTTCTGGAGAGACAGGTAGGTGGCCCATAGGGGTTCCATTTGAAAAAAAATAATTTTTGATCAAAATGTCATGTGACTGAATTGATTCGTCAATAAATGAGACAAAAAATAATTTTTCAGAGAAAATTAAGTTTTTCTGTTATTTGCGACTCATTGTGAATAGCTTCGACCAAATCTCATTTATCCACGAGGTAAAATAAAAAAACAATTTCAATTTCAATTGAAAAAAAAATGACATTTGACATAAGGTCTGGACTTGTTTTGACCTGTTGAACTTGAATATGTGAAAATATACAGGGTGTTTCATTTGAAAAAAAACAAAGTTACTGGAATTTCCAGAAAAACCGAAAGTCCGTCACATTGGATTGTAATGTGATCAAATGCGAAATGGTTGCTTATATAACTGTACCAAATTTCAGAAAAATTCGTTCACGAATGCAGAAGTTACAGGGGTGGTCCGATATCCTGTGTCACCTGGTACATAACAAAGTACTGAAAAAAATTGTCGTTAATTTTTTATAATATCTTTAAATATTACACGATTCAAAATTGAAGACATTTTTTTTCAGTACTTTGTTGTATATGGCTGTTTTTGTAATTATTTTCACTTCCAGGAAAAAAATTAATCGAAGGTCACAAATCATTTATAATAAATTGTTAATTTAATAAACAATGAAATTATTATTAAAAAAAATATTGTTTTTTGTTAACCTATAGAGAAATGCCAATTATGATTTTTAAAGGGGAAAAAAATTCTTAATTGATTATTTAAACGAACGAAATAAATGAAAAAACGATTAAAAACAATTAAAAAATTTATTCAAGGTTTTTTATTAATCATTTTGTCTTTTATTTTTTTTAATATTATGCTTGTTGATTTGTTTATAAACAATTTATCAACAAATGGCGTAAACATTTTTTTCATTACGTTAATTAGATGCAAAAACAGCTGTATAATGACATTTGTCAACAAGAATTTTTTTAACATTTTTTTTAATATTTTATTTTTTGTTCAATTGAAAAAAGTATGACAAACAAAATATAAAACTTGAATGAACTTTTATGACGTGATCTTGTTAAGAATGTATATAAGAAGGGTTCCAAGAAGCAAAAAATGTATAGGTTAATGACGACAATCTTATAACTTTTTGAAAAATCGACATATTTTTTTTCCAACGGGGCTTTATTCTATTATCTAATATATCCAAAAATTCCATAATTTTGTATTGATGTATTTGAACGTATAAGCATATGTGTATTGGTAATGGTCTGATATCATTCAAAATAAATAGTAACCTTATGGGTATTACTGTATATAAACAAATGTATAGTTTCTCAATGTATTAAAAGTGAATACCATATTATTATCTATTAAGGAATTCAGCTAGTTAGTATGGGCGTATAAGGGCAGCATTTAGTCTCCTGCACCGAATAATTTATCAAAGTCTTCACTCGATCTTGAAATACAAATCTTGTTTTCATAATTGACAAAAAAATCCTTTGTAGATCCAGACGTTTTGTAATGATGTTTTGTCAATAGCTTTATTAAGAATGTTCAACCCAATACTTGTTAAATCTTCCCTCACAACGACTGCGGTTCCTTTCAGTAATTTTTCCTTGCCATATATGATTTTCTTCAACTAATAGGTTTCAAATTTCATTAAAATTCCTCTTGTTTTATATCGGGCTCCTGTTTTCTTTCCGACTCTGTAGCATAGTTCTATATCGGCATCGTTTATGTTGATTGCCATTTTTGCATTAACAGTTTGTTAATGTTTCTCTCAAATTTTCTCCCACAGTTCCCTTGTAGTTGAAGATTCGTAAGTTTTTTTTCTTGCCTTGTTCCATATTGTCGTATTTCTTGTGAATCATGAAATTTTAATTCATTATAGTTTTTGTGTTGCCTTCGAGATTGTTCATTTGGTTTTCGTAGTGTTGTTTCAAATACTCTGTATAAGTTTGGAACCTTTTTTATTTTATTTGATTCTTATCCTTGTACCTGTTGAACATTGAATGTTATTCTTACTATTACTATTAGAAGAAATATGTTTGGGTATTTACCTGTTTGAAACATTGAATAAATTTCCAGTAATTCAGTTTCTCTTGTTTCCCGATGAATGTTGTAATGTAATACTAGTAAATTGTTGTAATATAATGCCCAGACTATTCAGTGGAGAGCGGAGTGGAGTTCTTTGGCCGCCTTGATAGTTTCAAATTTTTTATGTTTCAACCATTGTTTTAGAAATTGTGAATTTGAATGGGCGCCAGAATTTTTTGTTGAATTGGGACAAAAATTCAAGTTCCCTATTCAATAATGATCACAAATCAGATAACTTTCCTTCTGTGAATAACTACAACAATAAAACAAATACCAGCTAATATCAATCTATTTACAAATATACATCATTTACAGCTCTTCAACAAATATGTGTTAATTGATCAATTTATTTAGTTTCCAGAATGAGAAAAAAAATATTGTTTATCTTATATGCTGAACCTGTCGGTTTTATCGATGACGATGTACCTCTGATTGTAGTTTGTGTAGCTTGTAGCTAGACTTCACGTAGTTGTTTGGTTCGCAATCAGGGGGTACTTATAGCTGCTGGGCTACCGATCAGATGGACACAAGCATCAGCTTCTGGTCCATTGAATGTGTTCTCAGCAAAATAACATGGAAACAATATTGCCTGTGTCAGAATTTGATATACAAGAATTCAACTTCTTGAAATTTGGAATTTGGAATTTTCAATGCACTCCTCAACGCATAGTTGTTACAAATGAATGTAATCTCATCAAGAGATTATTGCTTGAAATTAATTGAGCATAAAAATCAGCTTGTGCTGAAATTTGTCAGTAGTATCCAATACTGAAATTGAAGAATTATTTCATGATTTAATCATGATTGATCTTTGCTCTATATAAAGAAGAGATAATTTATTCTGATCTTGAGCAGCCAATACTATACTTTACAAAGAATGAAAAAACAGAATTATACGAAAATGACTTCAATTTCAATGATATTCAAGAGAAAGCATATGAGAACTATAATTGACCAATCGTCAAATGCCTCTTCAGAAAGTTTTCTATAAAATCAAAGAATATTCCAAATTTCAATGCTAAAATATATATATATATATATATATATATATATATATATATATATATATATATATATATATATATATATACGTGATCGCTTCACCTACATCAATATCACAGCTCGGTGACAATTATCACCAAATATGGAACCATGCCAGAGATATATTCATATATAAACATCTTGAAAAATATATATAATTCAACTTTATCATACCAAATACAGTGTAGGTGATATCATATATTTGTGATACCCTCTTTAAACCCCAATAAAGCTTTGTCAGAGAAAGCAGTCAAATCAGATAAGATCGAACACAGACAGATATATCAATTCAATCTGATATATCACATGTGGCATCCATGATTCTAACTGAACTCTCAAAAAAATATCCAATGAACGGCACTGAAATCGATTATCAGATTCACCTAAATAAATCTAATCGCTGTTCCCTGAACAATATACATGGATCACTTGTGATAACATTTTCTTTTTGAAGAACCATCTGACGTTCTCGTTAAAAAATATATTCCAAGATGGCGTATATTTTATTTGTTCAAAAATACCTCTACATACCTTGCCTGATGTCACTATAATTCACTGATTTGAAATTACTTCCGTAGGAGAAAGGAAAATGCTCTAATTCATTTGTTAATCTAACATGAACAGATTCTTATTGAATCAAGGCTGACAAGTTTCAGAACACAAGTTTACAAAATATCGCTTTTATAGCTCGCTTGATGAGGGACGAGAATCGCCTCTTCATTCCTTTCAATATGATCGTGCTGTCAGAATGAATTGTCTCAATGCTAATGATTATTCACCGTTACCCACGGTTAGATGGCGCTAAGATTTTCAATAGATCTCTATCATATCAATCAATAGATCTCTGAGCATATCAATGAGAAATGTAACAGACATATCGTTACAATGTACTCAAAAAGTTTTCTCTTCTTACAGGATGTGACTTTATTGGAAAAGGAACTGAATTGGTAATCCACCATAGCATCTGCGAATACTCTACCACTTCGTGCCCATTACGGTTCAACAACTGCAGGTGGCAAGGAAAAATGCCGAAAATGGTGGACCATTTTAGAGAGGAGCACCCAAAGAACATTTTCTTCAAGAACAAGCAGAAACTGAAGATGTCCAACTTCACGGAACCGATAGAAAGGTACTACTGCATAATCTTCAGCGTTTTCGATACCTTGTTCCGTTGCCTCTTGGATCTAAGCAGAGAGTCGGGTGATATGCGATTTGCCGTGTATCACATTGGAAGCCCCCTGATACACAAACGGTATTCATTCGAATTTTCCATCCTTTCGGGATTCAAAAACACCGTAGTATTCACGAGGAAAGGTCCCTGTTTACAAATGGATGATAATAATGGAACATTCATGGAGAAGATGTATTTTTCGGCCGACCACAGCTTGATAAAAGAGTTTTGCGACGAGGATGGGAACTTGAAGTTCTCTGTTACGGTTTTGGAGAACAACGCTGACGAATAGCGCAATTTATCTGTGAAAAATGGAAAACTAGGGGAAAATGGAAAATATGGAAACTACATTCAAATACATAAGATAGTCACATGCACTATTTCTCGAGAGCTTGAGAAACTATGATATAGATGCTGCATCTCTCATTAACAATTATCTAGCTATCAGAAGGATCAGCCAGTTCAGGAAGCATTTTCTTAAATACTCCACATTCAATGCAACCATATCTCCGAATTTCCATTTTTCATGCAGAAATTCAATTATAAATTCGGTACCATAGTCATCAGAAGAGCGTTTTGAAAGGAAGTACAATTAAAATTTGATAGTATTTTTTTTCTGCTTGGAAAGATTCTGCTTCATTTGTTTTTTCCCTATAAAATAATATTTATTATTATCTTATAAAGTGTTATTGCCCTAACATTATTCATCAGGGTATTTGTGAAGTGACTAAGAATGAATTGAGTTCTTTGCATTTTTTTTAAAAAGAACTTTGAACAAATGGTGGAGAAATATTGTGTATGTATGATTCAATGAAGATATCAGAACTTCTCTTATTTGACTTGCTGGCCATATTTTGGGCTGAAAAATTTCATGTAGTACTGTTACATGTTTTCATCACTACAACCTCTCACAACGTGCCGGAATTAATAATGCACAATATTTTGGAATTATTTTATTTTTCAGGAAGATATGAGTAGAAACCATCATTTGATATTTTGATATGTTTCTTGCAATTAAATATCAATATTTTTAATAAATTTTCACGAGGTTTATATTTATATATATATATATATATATATAACTTTTCACGAGGTATATATATATATATATATATATATATATATACTGATTTTTTTTTTTTATTTTCGTTCAGTAAGTGAAATCATGAAAACTTCAGTACCATTTTTCTAAAATGAAAAATATATGTTTTATTAAAAATTTTTAAAAAATTAAACAACTAGTTTTAATTTAAAATAAATTCAAATTCAATTAATTGTTGTTTTTCTACGACTACCTAGACATATGCCCATTATATCACTGTAATTGATCAGGAAAGATTGTCAATATCAATCTCTTCATGTCCACACTGTTTCACCATGACCTGATACGAGATGAATTGATTCCCACACTGTGAGGCGTGAAATATAAAATAAAAAAAAAATAAAAAACATTAAAAAACCCAACTGCGTCAAAAGTGAACAAAGAAGATGGAAACAAGATGACCAGAAAATATTATCAGAAATTTATGTTTTAAGAGGTTAACTATTGAATAAATAAATAATAATAAATTAATTCATTGAATCCTTTTTTATCATAAAAATAATTATATAGGATACGTCAGACAACAAGTAGTTTACAAATATTCTGTGCATACAGATACATGAAAATATAACAGTTCCACAAAGTAGATATATAAATACATCGTGTGATTGATTAAAATGGTACATAGAAATACATAGGAATATAACAGCACCACCAAATGAATAAACAAATACACATCATTGATTCAAATACTCATCAGTACTATAGAAACAACCGTTAATCAAGAATTCTTTGAGTTTCATTTTGAAATTATTTTCCCTGTTTAGGTTTTTTATATCTTCAGGTAAGTGATTATAAAATTTTGCCCCCTTATAGGATGGACAGTTTTCATACAGACAAGTTGAGTGTTTCTGAAGCCTTAATAATTCAACGTGCCTGGTGGGATATTCATTAAAGTCACAATTTCGATTGTAACAATGTATTTGTTTTAAAAAAAGTAGAATACATTAATAAATATTAATGCAGATTACGCACATGACTTTATTTCGAAAAATGTGTTGCCACAAGATTTTATGTATTCTATCCTATATATAAGCCTCATTACCCTCTTCGGCGAGACAAATATTTTGTTAATTTTTATGGAGCAGCCCCAAACGGCAATATTATAAGAAATATGATAATATACAATAGCAAAGTAAACATTCAAAAGTTGGGCTTTATTGAAATTAGATTTCAATTGTCTAATTGCATAGTACTCACTGTTAACTTTCTTGCTGACATGATTAATACCTGACTCCCAGGTCATGTTACCATCGATGTAAGTACCCAGAAATTTTGTGTTATCTGATGATTTGATTATTTCATCGCCAAGTCTAACCTGAAAGCTATAAAAAAAATTATTTATCTTGGAATAAAACTGCATCAGAACAGTCTTTTTTTCATTCACCACTGGAGAATTTCTACAACACCAGTTTTTGAACTCGTTACTCACGGTATTCAGTTTTTCTTCGAGTTCCTCTGGATTATCAGCATTCGCTGCATAAAGAACTACTTATGTGATTGGGCATATCACTAATGAATAGAAGAAAAATTAGAGGACCCAATATAGAACCCTGCGGTAGCCCAAGATCAATGTTGTACTGCTGCGACTGACAATTGTCAATTTTAACATACATCTTCCTTAGAGTCAAGTATGATCTCAGCCATGAAAGAAAGTTACTCCTGAAGCCTAGTGATTCAAGTTTTTTGCATATATCTGGGTCAATAATGTCGAATGCTTTTGATAAGTCAAAGAAAAGTGCAGCGACATATTTTTTTTTGTCAATTGAGTCATAGATACACTTGAAAAAGTTGTAAAAAGCACCTTCCGTTGACCTACCTTAAACTTATGGTAGTACCGCCACGAGACAGTTGAATCAGGAAATTATTAAAATTTGGCATACCTATTGTTTGACATGTGAACAACACTTCTAAAAACTTTCAACAAGTTTCACCATCCTGAACCCGAGATATATATATATATATATATATATATATATATATATATATATATATATATATATATATATATATATATATATATAATCGAAATTGACTCAAATAATACGTAAGATATGGACCATGCATAGGCAAATATCACATTTTTAATTCTACCGTTAGTACTAAAATCAAGAAGTTTATGAAAAACGAGGAGCTAGAGCAGGATATCACAGATATTGTAAAAAGAAATCAAAGTGATTGACCACCTAGTTTGACAGATATAATCAAAACTACTCTCGTTATTCAAAATAGTCCACGGGGAAGCGCACAGCCTAAAGGGGGGGTCGTAGAGAAATGCGGATTGTGCCCGAGGACTCTTTAAAGGATTCGAGGGTCTGAACGCGAAAAAAAAACTCCTTCTCCTAGTTTTCCCCCCAACAAAAAAGTTCAAAAAGAGTACTACAAAAAAGTCCATCGAAGTTTTATCAAAAAACGATCATTTTTTCCCATTACGTATGATTTCCAGTGAGGGGGGGAGGAGGTGGCCCGGGACTGAAAATATTTTCATTGCTGCGCTTTTCGGGGACATCGATTTTTTGAGTCGCCGACTTTCTATAACAAATAAAATTTCTAGAGTCGATGGGGGGGGGCAAATGCCCCACTTCAAAAAAAATTTTTTTCGCGTTTTTAATCGATAAAACCTTTGAAATTTTTAAATTCCGTCGAAAAAAATTTCTTAATTCAACTGTCTCGTTGCGGAACAACCTTAATGCTGTAAACAATCTCACGCAAGCGGAGGCATCTTTTTCAATTCAACAATGAAGATATATTACTGCCTCTGACTGCATGAGATTATTTACAGTATTAAGTTCAATAGTTAACCTCTTGAAACATAATTTTCAACAATATTTTCTGGCCTTGTTTCCATCTTTTTTTAAAGTTAACTTTTTACGCAGTCGGGTTTTTTTATTTTTTTTATTGATTTTTTCCATTACTTTTCAATATGGCGTCTGGTTGTCGCCATATTGAATTCTGATTACTGTCTTTAGTGACACTCGCAAGATTGAGACAATTCGATTGACGTAAAAATCATCAAAATCGGCTCACGCGTTTGGTCTCTAGAGCGCCACAAACACAAAAATTGTCCTTCATTTATATCTTAAACACAATATGATTTAATATTACTAAAAAAAAACCATTTCTAACCGACGAAACCAAAAAGGAGGAGGTTTCCTAATCGACCCGTATATTTTATGTTTTTCCATCATATTTTTTTATGTAAGATCACGCATAACTTTTTACTGAGGCGTCCGATTCCGATAATTCTTTTTTCAGTGGATAGGGTGTACTTCGAATTTGGTCCCATTCAAAAGATGGAATCCACCCCTAAGGGTAGCGAAATGAAGGATATTAATCACTCACCCTCAGAATTCTGGTCCGTTAACCGATTCTATCAGGCATAACTTTGTACTGGGTTCTTCGATTTGGATGATTCTTTTTTTAATACATAGGGTATAACTCATATTTGGATTTCGAAAGGAATAAGCCACCTTTACGGGTGGAAAAATAGGGGATAATTGATTTTTCACTAGTGAACATTGGCACACACATACGTAGTTGACAATGACAGATCGCTACTGACATCATTCTTGTCCCACATCCGTCAAAATCAGTATGACGTAATGATATACAAAGTAATGAAAAAACTAACCAGAACAACGAAAATAATTTATATAACAACAAATAGTAGAAGTAGATAATCATGTTATTCAACTGGTAATAGTTGAAGTAAGGTGAGTAAGTAAGTATTTTTGAAGTAATAAAAAATTAAGTAGGTAGTAATTGGTAGATTTTAGCCACAAAAAATTGAAAAATTAAAACTTTTCAAAAAAAAAAAAAAACGGAATTTAAAAAAAAAAAAAAAAAAACTTTTTAACAAAAAATTAAACCGACGAAAAAATCAACTGAAAAGCAAAAAATAAAATAAACCTTCTTAGTCTGAAAAATGATAATTGAGCTCCTAAACTAATGTAAGTAACTGATTTTGAGTCGGCGCCAAACAAACTAGCAATTGAATTAGGTGAAGCGTAAAATGATTGCAGCGAGATGCACGGCTGCGTTTTGATGACTTCTTTCATAGATAATGATGTTTGATAATTGCATAAGTCTGTTGGAAAACATGAGAAGTTGTTCTTCATTCTCCAACTCCACCTAATCTGAAAACTAACAAAGTTCCTAATGGAAAAACGTTAAAGGAAACAGGTAACTTTTTTTTTATCTTCAATCATACAGTTTCACCTTGTCAGAATAGGCGCAATTAATAGATCCTTGGTAAGATTTGTAAAAGGCACATGAATGCTTATTTGAAGGTAAAGAAACAATATCAAGTCAGATTTAAAGCCAATTTGTCATGGCCTTCCTCAGGGTTCTGTCCTCGGCCCGTTATTATTTATCATTTATATGAATGACTTATGTAGCTTTATTTCACCAACAAAATGTGTTTTGTTTGCCGACGACACAACCCTCATATGCTCAGACAAATCATATACTAGTTTACCTCAAATGATGGACAGAAATAAAAATTTAGCAAACACTTGGTTCACAGCAAATAAACTGAAACTGAACGATGAGAAAACCCAGAATATTGTGATATCCTCAAACACCAGAGTTACTCTAGGAGACAGTGTTAATTTTCTAGGTATTCTTATTGATGCTAGACTTAGTTGGTCCAGCCATATTGAAGCGACTACTCGTAAGCTGTCTAGTGTTTTATTTGTTCTTAGACAGTTGAGGATTGCTGTTGGTTTGATGACACTGAAAATAGCATATCATTCACTATTCCACTCAGTTATTTCATATGGAGTTTTGATTTGGGGGCATTCCACAAACTCAATCACAATTTTCAGATGTCAGAAAAAAGCCATGAGAATCATGGCAAACGTAGGATATAGGGAACATTGTCGTCCTCTTTTTATTCAATTTGAAATCATGCCACTTCCTACATTATATATTTATGTTGTGTTGTTGGAGATTCACAAGAATATTGAGATGTTTCCGAAACACTCCCACAATCATGATTATTCAACAAGATCCGCATGTTTATTGAATAATACAAGACATAGGTTAGCCGTTAGTCAAAAAAACTCGCTAAATTTGAATTTATACAACTGTCTCCATCCTTCAGTTAAATCTTTGGATTTCAGAAATTTCAAAAATAATATCAAGAGATATCTTCTCAACCACTGTTTCTACACAATCGAAGAATATGCTGCTGTAGCTGGTCAATTCATAGTTCTTGAAAAATGATTCTGTGATAAAGCCTGTTCTCATGTTTGTTGACTTTTTTATATTCATATTTTATTTTATTCCCAATCATGTGACACTGTGATCATTTCAAGAAATTTTGTTATGCCAGTTTTATTTATAAAATTGATTACTTTTATCTAGAGACGTTGTTGCTCATTTTAAGTGTTTGACATAGTATCTATAGTATATATGACTTGCCATAAATGTATTTTGTATATAAAGTGGTCAAATAAATTACTCTACTCTACTCTACTCTACTCTATAAACAATATTATAAAGCTTCTAACAACGTGAGTAAGTAAACTTATATGACATCTATGAATGTGCATGATTTGTATTTGATAAAAGTTCTTACTCAATCTATTATACAGTAATGAACGGATATATTAGAACGTTTCATCAGCAATTTGATTTTACCGAATCCTTTTATAAGCAATTTAGTGCCGAACAAAGTACAAAGAATAAGTTGACAGAATATTTAATTTATAAAACTTGAAATGCAATAAGAGGTTGTCTTGTGTTACTTGGGGTACATATTACGGAAATACTTTTCAACGCGGGGAGTTATGGTCAACTAAAATATTTATATTTTCATGATACAGCCATGATTTTGAGAAACTTCTAAATACTCATATGTAGAGTCACATTTGAAATAAATACGTTGGTTGGCATTACTCCTGACCCATTCTGTGAAGTCAACCAAGTCAAATATGCACTTCCCAAAGGGGACTTTAGAGGACGTTGGAAGTATCATATTTGTTCTTTTGTGGCATTTCTTCAAATGCCCACTGAGAGGTATTGGTGAAGTAAAAAAAATGTTCACGTGCGGGTGTTCTTTCTAGATATAACATAGTTCGCCTTGAGAGGTTCTTCGCAGATATTCAATATATATTTATTGTTCCATTTTCATAATGGTTCTCGACAATTTAATAAATTGATCATTTCACACAACATAAAGTTAAAAATTTCATGTGAATTGAATCTTAGGATATTTATATTTTTTCGACACCATACTTTTGATCATTTACTTCATTTTGTATTCCTTCAATTTGATACCCAAACCAATGATATAATTCCAAACGATTTAATGACGTTTTTTGAGTTCTAAAACGATCATAGAATTTCATAATTGGGTTTTAATTTGGGGAAACAACCATCATATAGTATATATATATATATATATATTTACTAGTGGACCCGACAGAAGTTGTCCTGTCCAAATTTATATGTTCCCTATTTTCCCGAAAATTTTCCGGTTATCGTGTTATCCCATTTTCATGACACCCCTTTTTGTCTTTACCCCGTTTTCCCGTTATCCCCTCATCCTGTCATCCCATTATCTCGTTTTTTCGTTATCCCGTTATCCCGTTATCCCGTTATCCCGATATCCCGTTATATCATTTTCCTGTTATCCCATTTTTTCTTTATCCCGTTATCCCCTTTTCCCCCCTATCCCCTTATCCCCTTATCCTGTCATCCCGTTATCCCGTTTTCATTCAGATAGTTATTTGATTTTCTATTCCAGTCTCAATTAATGAATAACTATCTGAATGAAAATGCAAATTATCAATTTCAGAGTTTTTCTTTTGAGTTAGGGCCTTTTCAGAATATCTATCCGATGTATTTCAATGTCCAGCGTGGCTTCAGCCGGAGAAGTAGTTGTTTTCTGTTGGACATTCACGAAAAATAACTTCATTTCAATCGTGGATTTTTCAATTCACAGAAAAATTCATCCATCAATATTTAATTGAGAATGTTTTCCTTTGCAACATGAATACCCCACAAAAGGTTATCTTGACGAGGAAGATAGTGACTAAAGTTTATGTTTCAGTCGCAGATGATTCCACATCTGATTTTATGAACATCCTGTTTATATTTTCAACGAATCCGAAAATGATAATCTTGCCAAAAAAATAGGGGTTGATCGTAGAAGGGTGAAAATTCAGAGTTGTATGTATTTTTGAATGCTTTATCATAACAAAATAAAAACAAAAAATGTTGTCTAAAAAATAAAAAATAAAATTAAGGGGTGGACCACCCTTAACATTTAGGAAGATGATTTGTGAATCTTAACCATCCAGGGCGCCATCCAAACGCATCCAAAAAAAAATCATTCAAATCGGTCCAGCCGTTTAGGAGGAGTGCAGTGACAACACACGTAAGTAGAATTATATATATAAAGATATATATATATATATATGTATATATATATATAATATATATATATATATATATATATATATATATATATATATATATATATATATATATATATATTTATATATACAGGGTGTAACATAAGTACGTTGAAATATGACGTACAATGTTTTCATTGATTTGCAACCTCGTCTACAACACGGAAATGAGGGTAAAATCTATAGAAAAATATTTTCGTATTTGTACTCTACCAAAAAAAGCAAAAATTTTGCGAATCGGACAGACAACTCATTCTACCAATTGGTGGCAGCATAATGATTTGCACAATACGGAACATTAGGAATTAATTTATTTTTTATTTTTGCAACACCCGTGTTATCTGAATAATGAAGATTTTCAAATACTTAATAAATGACATTCATTGTGTTACCAAGTTTACTTTCTACCAAGGAGCTCGTCAACGGTAGGTGAAATCATTCAATGTTGAAAGCTAACGTTTCCGATGTGAATTCAAAACATCACATACAATTAGAAATTTGCATAAAAAATACTCTGAGTACGTTTGATGGAGGATCGAGAATCTCACGACACGTTTTCATAATTTTCTTGATTCATAAAAAAATTTAGGAAATATTGTGATTCAAAAATCTCTCGTACAGTTGTACATGAGTACTATTAACCTACAACTGTGTTACGTCACAGTGTTTTGTTTACAGATCAATGAATGCACAGCAATTTAGTAACATGATTTATTACCAGAACAGAAATTGTATTTTTATCACAGACAACTATATAACTAACCAAAAACAATGCACATTCATCTAATAGTCCTGGAGCTACAACTGAAATAGAATTGCCCACCAACATGTTTTCTCCTCTTTATTTTCATAATTGTTATAAATCAAGAAAATGCTTTTCACGTGTCGATTACATGTCAGTCCTCCATTCGGATTCAATAGAATTTTTCATGCGAAACCCCAGTTGGAGTAAAAAAGTCGAGTGGAAAAATAAATTATAATTTTATTTAATTCAAGATATACACATACCTACCTGTAAAAATTAAATTTGAGATGTAATATCGATGTAACAAATTTTTATTTTTGAGCAACGTTTCTGTTTGATGATGAAAATTATGTACTTGCGAGATATTTCCATGGAGCATCGATTATTCATTTTGAATTCTCGTCGATTGCTAGAAAGTCATGTTGTGACAAACGAAAATTTCAAATGAAGAATGATTACATTTCGTTTCTAATGCGATGAAAAATTAAAGTCTTCCGATAGATTTTTAGCAGAATTTTGTACTCTTTCGATTGTTGCATTCAAAAAGATTAGGTTAAATTTTTGTCGCTGATTAGTCGAAAACAGTGATTGCTTCTTAATGGGTACCTACGTAACCGTATTATTCTCTGGATGCAATTTCAATCAACTAGTACAAAATTTAACAGTTATACGCGATGGATAATCAAGTATTCAACTGGACTGTCGGTCTAATATATATCTTAAGCCTTTTTGCACAATATTTGCAATGTATGGCCAAATTATTAAAAGAACAAACCAATTACAAAAAAAATATTCCGAAGAACAATGACGGTTGCGAATCTCTTGCGTCACTTGAAATATCAGTCGTAATTTTAATTACAATTTGCAGAACTTTTGCAATTATTTCAGAAGTTGTAAAAATGCAAAAAAATATATTGGTGGATTAATATGTTCCGTTTTTCGTTTGCAAAGTTACATACCCACTGAGACCAATATTCTCTTCATTTCCAACCACAATGAAAAAAAAAAATACTTATTTGAATGCTTGTGTGTAATGGAATGGGAACGTCGATAAAAAAGTTTGATAAATAAATTATGCGTTTTTCAGAAATGATTGCAAATGTATGTGAATATTTTAAACTTTTTTTCCGTTCCTTTATCCAATTTGCAGAACTTTCGTTATTCCTGTAAACAAATTACAATGAAAAACTTGAACAAATGACGAAAAATAAGGTTCCGTAACTTTTACAAGGTTGCAAACTTTATGCATGTTGCAAAACACCATTACTATAGATATGCCTAGTTTGCAGAAGTAATGCAATCCTGAGAGCAATAATAAAGCATGAAAACCTTTTTTGCAATTGAAACAATGTTCCGTTCATCACAGACTTCTGCAAAATTGTATAGTTTGTTTTCATTAATGCACTAACATACCATTGAAGTTTGAAAACTTTTGGAATTAATGTTAATTGATTGTCTATATCTACTGGCCTATTAGTCAATCATTTCAAAGGAAAAAAATCGAATACAAGGAATAACTTATCATTTAAAGTAGAGGATGTAGAGTGAACGATCGGCTGGAAGTTTCTAAGAAGTTCAAAGATTTTTTCGCCAATATTGTATAATCCACTATTCCAAACACAAATAGCAAAAAATCAAGCAAAGACTATATATAAAATATGAACCTGAAAATTTTTTAAATAACTGATACGGCAGTAAAACCCCAAACATCATTTATAATTATAGAAACGACAACTCCAATTTAAAAAAAATTCATATCATCAAAGCTCCATTAGCTTTCCCATTCAACATATCTCTACTAGTGAGTTTCCTTATACTTTCAAACAATGTATACAAAAAAGGCAATGAAATGGGTATCAATAACTATCGTGGAATTTATCTATTACCCAGCTTTTCTAAATTATTAGAGTAAAGGGCGGAAATCAAAGTGCCAGTAAATACCTTATAATTGATACAGCTATGACGTTATTCACAGGTATGCGGAAAAACCCATAATCATGGTAGACATTCGATATGGTAGCAATATTATTATGAATATATTATAAATATACAATTAACAATTATGTAGGTTTGAGATTCCAGATACATTACTGAGCCGCTTATGGAATTAGGACGGTCAGGATAAAACCAGTGCCTTGAATTTCGCCGAACTGATTAGGTATTTCTTAGCGGCAAACTGCCAGGCTATTATACAGGGTGAGTCAGAAGTACTTTGACAGACTTCGAGAGGTGATTCCTCACAATATTCTAATATGAATTGTCCAAATGAATATATGTCTGGAAACGCTTCGTTTCCAAGATACAGGGTATTGAGGTTTTATTTTTATTTTCGTTTTTGTCAAATAACTTTCGAAAAACTGACCTTAAATCAACGAAAACTGGTATTGGGGAGTTTTTTGAGGTGTCAAATCCGAACCTGATGTTATTATTGCCCTCACTCGTAGGGGGCGTCACCTACACGTCTTTGTTTTTGAAGTTTCGTAAATTAGTTGTGAAAAAATTAATCCCATTGTCATATCTACGTAAAAAAGCTACCCTTCATTCAAAAATGACTATTTCAAACGAGTAAAAATAAATAGAATAGGTCGCGCCCTCTACAAAAAACCAAAACTACTCACTCAAACGTCAAATTCACTTCCTGAGCATTCTTGTGGAAAATGCAAAATGATGGTAATAACTTTAACACGCATCGATTATCAAATAATTGAATTGAAATTTTCGAGTCCAAATATCTAGAAAACGGTTCCTTATAGCGACAAGGGTAGCTTTTTCACGTAGATATGATAAAGGGATTGACTTTACTGAAAAATGTGCTAGAAGTACGCTAAAAAAAGTTATGAATCTTCAAAAAAGAGAAAGACGAGGAGATGGCGCCACCTACGAGTAAGAGCAATAATAACATCAGGTTCGAATTCGACACGTCAAAAAACCTCTCAATACCAATTTTCGTTTAATTAGAGTCAGTATTTCGAAAGTTATTTAAAAAAAAACGAAAATAGAAATAAAGCTTCAACACCCTGTATCTTGGAAACGAAGCATTTCCGGACATATATTTATTCAGACAATTCATATCAGAATATTGTGAGGAATCACCTCCTGAAGTTCGTCAAAGTACTTCTGACTCACCCTATAGAATGTAACAAATATACATTAAGAATAAAGTAAGTTCAATGAATGAAACAAATAATATAAATAGGTTGGGACGGAACACGATTCAAAATGGTATGTGAAGGTTTTCCGGGTCAGAGATTATGAGATTTTCATCAAAATTCATGAATTTAAGATGGCGGCCCCAATATGGAGTACGAGTTTTGTGATTATGGTTCAATTCGATACAAAAATGGAATGAGGGATTTTTCGGGGTCGGAAATTATGGATTTTTTGTCGCAATTCATAAATTCAAGATGGCGGCCCCAAGATGGTGGACGAGATTTTTTATTATGGTCAGATTCGATTCAAAATCGGTGTATGGGAGTTTTTGGAGTCGGAGATCATGATTTCTTTCAGCTCAAAACTCACAGGGAAGAGACCTAGTGATAACGATGATCCATTAGAAATGAATATATAAAACTAACTAACTAAAAAGCAATAAATAAAACAACTAATAAAAAAACTTTTATATGAGCCGTTTAGTAAAACGTATGAAATGAGTTTAATAATTTATTGTTCAATTATTTGGTTTTAAAAAGCTTGCCGCACGACTTGTAATGGAATTAATACGTCGACAAGTTTTTAATTACCAACCAATCCTTGTCCAATGAAATTGATTGGTACCTACTTTTATGAACAATTCGCGCGACAAGCTTTTTGAAACCAAATAATTCCACAAAAGAAATTAAATCATTGTCAGCGAACTAACAAACAATGCAATCAAATCTTGGAAATCAATTTCAACCCACTTCTACTTGCTGCATCGAAATGAATTTTGGTATGTATGACAATATTATAATTTGGTATTGAATAGTGGGATTCTTCAGTGACTACTATTAAAATATGGTGAATGCATTGGGGTCGTTCTCAGCATATTTTACAATTCATAGATATGGCAAATGCTCTGGTTCTCAGCATATTCGCATGTGGACGAATCAATAGAAGAGTTTTGCAACCGACGAAATTAAAAAGGAGGAGGTTATCTAGTCGACGCGTATATTTTTTTTTATGTACGATCACGCATAACTTTTTACAGAGCAGTTCGATTCAAATGATAATTTTTTCATTGGATAGGGTGTACTTCGAAGTTGGTCCCATCTGAATCCGAACGAATAAAACTTCTCAACAAAAAATTATTCCAACGAAAAAATAAACTGAAAAGCAAAATATAAAATAAACCTCCTTAGTCTAAATGATAATTGAGCTCCTAAACTAATGTGAGTAACTGATTTTGAGTCGGCACCAAACAAACAATTATCGAAGATCACTATATTACTTTGAAAGAAGTTAACAAAACGCAGCCGAGCATCTCTCCCGCTGCCATCATTTTACGCTTACCTAATGCAATTGCTAGTTTGTTTGCCGCCGACTCAAAATCAGTTACTCACATTAGTTGAGGAGCTCAATCATCATTTAGACTAAAAATGTTTATTTTATTTTTTGCTTTTCAGTTGATTTTTTCGTCGGTTTGATTTTTTGTCAAAAAGTTTTTATTTCTGAACTTAACAGTGGAAGTTGCATCAAAATTGCGTAGCTACTGTGGACACTAGAAGGAAAGTCGTTTCAAGTGAGTATGGAGCCCTCTAAATGAGTTTATTTGTTGCAGTGTCGAGATCATAGCAGTGGTAGATAGTATCCCAGTTATATTTTTGTATTTCATTGGAAATCCTTTTGTCATCTATTTGTTGATAATAATAGATATGATTTTTTTTCAGCGCTTTGTCTATTCGTGAGAGTCGTGAAAGGATCTGTAACGGCTGTTTCTGAGATAATTGGTAAAATTGTGTCATAGTTATGATATTTTGATTTTATAAATATATGGTCCAAACATGTGCTGGAGTTTTTTTGTAGGTCTCTGAGTCACGGGAAGTATTTAGTAAACCAATATTTATATGCCAATTATCAAACTATAATGTAAATTGAATTTTTTTCTGTTTGAAATCTTATTCAAATCATCAACAAAATAGTCAGTCGAAATCTGAAGCTGATGATCTATATTTACCATTAATTTTGAAAATCGAGTCATGTCATGTCATGTCATGTGAGTCATTTTGACTTTTAGAAGAAAACTATCATTTTCGATTTCACAAACATTATGACTCCGTACGTTTTGGTTCAACTGTCCGACATTAAAAAGTGTTTTGTATCCGAAGATATTGTGGATTTTGATATCATGAACGATGCGTGTTTCAGTAAGGACTATACAATCAATGGACTCCTTTAGCGAATTTAGGAGGTTCGAGGATTCATCGAAATTATTTGCTATGCTACGGATGTTGCTGTGTATAATTTTGAAATTTTCATGTCGTCTGTTGATTTCTAAAACTCTTTCTTTACTTATTCATCAGTTTCCAAAGAGAACGAATCTAGTTTAGTTATAAAGAAGTCCCTTATGTAGGGATCCATTTTGAGTTATTTGAACTCACTTGGAAACTGGGAGAATGATTAGCACATAAATTACTTGTGAAAATTGACCTGATCTGAGTTTGATGTGAACTTATTAATTGAAAATAATAAATAATTATTATTATTTTTTAAATCGGACCTCAATCACAGAAATCGTCGGACATCTTGAAGCTGCCATTCTAATTTTATGACATTTGTCAGCAAATTCCTAATCTTTGACCCTGAAAACCCCCATATACCAATTTTGAATCGAATCGGAACATAATCACAGAAATCGTCGGACATCTTGGAGCCGCCATTCTGTTTTTTTTTTCTCTAACAAACGCATAATGCATTGTTACGAGAGCTATGGACGCCCGCCAAATTGCACGTTGATCAAACAACTAGAAGTGGATCAAATATAACTTGCAAGATTTGATGACAAACATCGGAACAGGTAAAGCTAAATAATTAATAAAAAAAACTTTTTAAAAACAAGCTTTTATTCAAATACCCTAAAAAGTACAGAATAATTGTTTTGGATGTGTGACGAAGTTTATTCCGTCAGTTATCGATTCGAAAGCTTGTCGCGCAAAGTTTTTATTTCGAATACAGAAGCTTTTGAATCTATAACTCACGGAATAACCTACTTCACACATCCGAAGCAATTATTTTGTACTTTTTAGGGTATCCGAATGAAACCTTGTTTTTAAAAAGTTTTTTTATTAATTATTTTATTCTGTGCTTTTTACTAAGTACCCCTAACACCCACATACCAATTTTGAATCGAATCGGACTATAAACACAAATCTCGTCCGCCATCTTGGAGCCGCCATTTTTTTTCCCTCTGACAAATGCATAATGCATCGTCACGGAAACTTTGAACACCTGCCAAATTCCACGTTAATCGAACAACTAGAAAAGGGTCAAATTTAAGTTGCAAGATTGGATGACAAACATCGGGACAGGTGAAACTAAATAAAAGCTTGTAATGTAATAATAAAAGCTTGTAATAAAAAAAAAAGTGGTAGTTAATTCGATGTTGGATTATGTCTTGTGTTTGGTCGTTAGGTGGTGTTTTATATATATATATATATATATATATATATATATATATATATATATTTTATATATATATATATGTATATATATAATGGAAAGAATTTAGTGGACATAGCCCTCAGAGAAAAGAGTTAACCGTAGACACGTGTTTCGGGCTCTCGGCCCTCATCAGTACGGTGGGGAAGTGCGAGGATGAACAACACTTGGTAGAAAACGACAAATCAGCGGAGTCAACAAACAGAAGCCAGCCGCTCATTTGTGGTTATCGGTCAGCAGACCCTGACTTCCAGGGTAACAACACAACGTCACCACGGAGGCAGCTATAGCTACCTGCGTGACATCCGAGATCCAGGAATATAAATATGAAAGAGAGTAATATCGATGGGACTGTTAAAACAAAACTGGAAAGAATTTAGTGGACATAGCCCTCAGAGAAAAGAGTTAACCGTAGACACGTGTTTCGGGCTCTTGGCCTCATCATTCAAGTTGAGAAAATGCGAAGGATGAACAGCACTTGGTAGAAAAGACAAATAACAGCATGTCAACAAACAGAACAGCTATTTGTGAGGTTTATGGTCCAGCAGACCATCGACTTCGGTAACAACCAAGTTCATACGAGGCGAATCATAAGCTACGGTGACATCCGAGATCAGGAATAAAATATGAAGAGAGTAATATCGATGGGACTGTTAAAAAAAAATAATGTTTATAGACTAACCCTCAAGAAAAGGTTAACCAAACTGTCGCTCTGGCCCATCTCTGAAATGCAAGATAACAAACTTTGAACACGCAAATCCACGTAACAACAAAAGGTAAATTGTTATGGTCAACAGACGTGAACTTAGGTAATAAAAAAAAGCGTAAAGTGTAGTTACGTGAATCGGGTTTCAGGAATATAAATATAAAATAATATAATTTAAAAAAAAATGGAAAGAATTTAGTGGACATAGCCCTCAGAGAAAGAGTTAACCTAGACACGTGTTTCGGGCTCTCGGCCCTCATCAGTACGGTGGAAGTGCGAGGATGAAAACACTTGGTAGAAAACGACAAATCAACGAGTCAACAAACAGAAGCCAGCCGCTCATTTGTGGTTTGGTCAGCAGACCCTGACTTCCAGGGTAACAACAACGTCACCACGGAGGCAGCTATAGCTACCTGCGTGACATCCGAGTCCAGGAATATAAATATGAAAGAGAGTAATATCGATGGGACTGTTAAAACAAACTGGAAAGAATTTAGTGGACATAGCCCTCAGAGAGAAGAGTTAACCGTAGACACGTGTTGGCTCTTGGCCCTCATCAGTACAGTGGAAAGTGCGAGGATGAACAACACTTGGTAGAAAACGACAAATCAACGGAGTCAACAAACAGAACCAGCCGCTCATTTGTGGTTATGGTCAGCAGACCCTGACTTCCAGGGTAACAACCAACGTCACCACGGAGGCAGCTATAGCTACCTGGTGACATCCGATCCAGGAATATAAATATGAAGAGAGTAATATCGATGGGACTGTTAAAAACAAAATGGAAAGAATTTAGTGGACATAGCCCTCAGAGAAAGTGTTAACCGTAGACCGTGTTTCGGGCCTCGGCCCTCATCAGTACGGTGGAGAAGTGCGAGGATGAACAACACTGGTAGAAAACGACAAATCAACGAGGTCAACAAACAGAAGCAGCCCTCATTTGTGGTTATGGTCAGCGACCCTGACTTCCAGGGTAACAACCAACAACCAACGTCACCACGGAGGCAGCTATAGCTACCTGCGGACATCCGAATCCGGAATATAAATATGAAGAGAGTAATATCGAGGGACTGTTAAAACAAAATGGAAAGAATTTAGTGGACATAGCCCTCAGAGAAAGAGTTAACCGTAGACACGTGTTTCGGGCTCTCGGCCCTCATCAGTACGGTGGAAAGTGCGAGGATGAACAACACTTGGTAGAAAACGACAAATCAACGAGTCAACAAACAGAAGCCAGCCGCTCATTTGTGGTTATGGTCAGCAGACCCTGACTTCCAGGGTAACAACCAACGGTCACCACGGAGGCAGCTATAGCTACCTGCGTGACATCCGAGGCCAGGAATATAAATATGAAAGGAAGTAATATCGATGGGACTGTTAAAACAAACTGGAAAGAATTTAGTGGACATAGCCCTCAGAGAGAGAGTTAACTGTAGACACGTGTTTGGGCTCTGGCCCTCATCAGTACGAGTGGAGAAGTGCGAGGATGAACAACACTTGGTAGAAACGACAAATCAACGGAGTCAACAAACAGAAGCCAGCCGCTCATTTGTGGTTATGGTCAGCAGACCCTGACTTCCAGGGTAACAACCAACGTCACCACGGAGGCAGCTATAGCTACCGCGTGACATCCGATCCAGGAATATAAATATGAAAGAGAGTAATATCGATGGGACTGTTAAAAACAAAATGGAAAGAATTTAGTGGACATAGCCCTCAGAGAAAGTGTTAACCGTAGACACGTGTTTCGGGCTCTCGGCCCTCATCAGTACGGTGGAGAAGTGCGAGGATGAACAACACTTGGTAGAAAACGACAAATCAACGAGTCAACAAACAGAAGCCAGCCGCTCATTTGTGGTTATGGTCAGCAGACCCTGACTTCCAGGGTAACAACTAACAACCAACGTCACCACGGAGGCAGCTATAGCTACCTGCGTGACATCCGAGATCCAGGAATATAAATATGAAAGAGAGTAATATCGATGGGACTGTTAAAAACAAACTGGAAAGAATTTAGTGGACATAGCCCTCAGAGAGAAGAGTTAACCGTAGACACGTGTTTCGGGCTCTTGGCCCTCATCAGTACGGTGGAGAAGTGCGAGGATGAACAACACTTGGTAGAAAACGACAAATCAACGGAGTCAACAAACAGAAGCCAGCCGCTCATTTGTGGTTATGGTCAGCAGACCCTGACTTCCAGGGTAACAACCAACGTCACCACGGAGGCAGCTATAGCTACCTGCGTGACATCCGAGTCCAGGAATATAAATATGAAAGAGAGTAATATCGATGGGACTGTTAAAAACAAAATGGAAAGAATTTAGTGGACATAGCCCTCAGAGAAAAGTGTTAACCGTAGACACGTGTTTCGGGCTCTCGGCCCTCATCAGTACGGTGGAGAAGTGCGAGGATGAACAACACTTGGTAGAAAACGACAAATCAACGGAGTCAACAAACAGAAGCCAGCCGCTCATTTGTGGTTATGGTCAGCAGACCCTGACTTCCAGGGTAACAACCAACAACCAACGTCACCACGGAGGCAGCTATAGCTACCTGCGTGACATCCGAGTCCAGGAATATAAATATGAAAGAGAGTAATATCGAGGGGACTGTTAAAAACAAAATGGAAAGAATTTAGTGGACATAGCCCTCAGAGAAAAGAGTTAACCGTAGACACGTGTTTCGGGCTCTCGGCCCTCATCAGTACGGTGGAGAAGTGCGAGGATGAACAACACTTGGTAGAAAACGACAAATCAACGGAGTCAACAAACAGAAGCCAGCCGCTCATTTGTGGTTATGGTCAGCAGACCCTGACTTCCAGGGTAACAACCAACGTCACCACGGAGGCAGCTATAGCTACCTGCGTGACATCCGAGGCCAGGAATATAAATATGAAAGAGAGTAATATCGATGGGACTGTTAAAAACAAACTGGAAAGAATTTAGTGGACATAGCCCTCAGAGAGAAGAGTTAACCGTAGACACGTGTTTCGGGCTCTTGGCCCTCATCAGTACGGTGGAGAAGTGCGAGGATGAACAACACTTGGTAGAAAACGACAAATCAACGGAGTCAACAAACAGAAGCCAGCCGCTCATTTGTGGTTATGGTCAGCAGACCCTGACTTCCAGGGTAACAACCAACGTCACCACGGAGGCAGCTATAGCTACCTGCGTGACATCCGAGTCCAGGAATATAAATATGACCGAAACCAAAATGAGCGGCTGGCTTCTGTTTGTTGACTCCGTTGATTTGTCGTTTTCTACCCAGTGTTGTTCATCCTCGCACTTCTCCACCGTACTGATGAGGGCCGAGAGCCCGAAACACGTGTCTAAGGTTAACTCTTTTCTCTGAGGACTATGTCCACTAAATTCTTTCCATTTTGTTTTTAACAGTCCCCTCGATATCACTCTCTTTCATGTATATATATATATATATATATATAGATATATATATATATATATATATATATATGTATAAATGTATATATGTATATATATATGTATATGTATATATATATATATATACATCATCTTGGAAGAAAAAATGCCTGTGAGTTTTCAGCTGACAAAAGTTGTATGTTCTAGAACTATTATTTTTCTCATCGCAAGGGAATTAGAGAATGTGGAAGAATCAACGTGTTTTCTCCCGCTTCCTGATTAGTTTGGCGTAGTAATTCGTTTCGACAAAATATAAAGTTTTGAATATTTTGTAGAAGATAAAATTGTATGTTGCATGTAAGTAACAGAGACAGCGAGGTTACGAGACAGCCTGTCCCCATTCCAGTGAATTACAGGTACACAATTAGGAAGGATTATCCTCACAGATTGCTTGAATATCAATAACATTTTGTAAATCTATTTCAAATTGGGTTTCAATAGCCCTCATAAAAGGATTTGTTCAAACAGAATGGTATATAAGAGGAGAAGTGTTGTTATGGAAAGTGATATTATTTGAAGTGCTTTGGTGTGGTTGTCTGATTTTGTGCATCCATAGAGTTATTCAGGAAGCTGGTGAGTACATTCCTACTGAACTATCTCCTCTTGTGGATGTAATAACTGAAATGTTGTTATTTTTACAAGCTTTTATTCAGTTTCACTTGTTCGTTCGTTCGTTAGTTCCTTAGGGTCGAATCTTGCAAGAGAATTCTGACCGACTTCTAGTCGTCCGATTTATTTGAAATTTGGTAGGTATACATACATAATTCTGGTGACAAGGCATTATGGAATTTTTGTTAGAGAAAAAAATTAAATGATCCGATTTCATTCAAAAATTGGTATAGGGGGTTCTCGGGGTCGGAACTTATGAATTTTTTGTCAAAATTTGTGAATAATTTTGAAGACAAGCTCATATTCAAGCCGTGTACTAAAATGTATAAACTAATTTTGAGTCATCGCTGACAATGATTTAATTATTTTTTGTTGAATTATTTGGTTTCAAAAAGCTTGTCGCGCGAATTGTTATTAAGTTAATACTTCGACAAGTTGTTACTTACCAACCAATCATTTGTTTGATATTAAAAAAATATATATTTGATTTAAATTATTATATTCTCTCAGTGTACTTTTTCAGTAAATTTCCTGCTGTTTAATTATCTTTATTTTCAATTTGCAAAACTTCATAGTATTTGAGATATTCGCGAAAAAAACGGATTCCATTTTTTGATAAATTGTTTTATAACTTCTGCAATTTTCCTGAGCGCAACTTGAACTGTTTCAAAAAGTTTCTCTAATTCGTAACAAGTGTGCTTGTGAACTAGAATGTCCATGCAACAGAATTTCAATTCCTTTCAAGGACAGTACTATATATTCCCTCAAATTATCAAATTCCACAATTTTGAAAGTGATTTTATTTGTTTGGTATGAGGAGAGCTGCGGCTTTTTTAGTAGGTTCCCCTTTGATTCCGGCCATTCGGCGATCTAAAATATCTGCTCCGGAAAATCGCAGAAAACCGGGCGCATATGAATTTATATTTCTAATATATTTTCTTTCCTATTTCATTTCATTATAATCTCACATTTTATTTAGAGTAAGTGTAGTAAAGCTGAAAGAAAACATCTTTTATTAGTGTAGCGTTTGTCAGTTTGTTTTTGTGGATTTTTGTATGAATTTTTGTTTTTTAAGTTTTTTTTTTCCGGGATGGTTGGGTGGAATGAACGCACCTCGAATATTTACTAAAATTCAAATCATATATGTCTTTCTTCTCCATACTTCTTCATCCTAGGTTCTGCGAAGTGATATGGTGGAAACGGGTGGAATTGTTTCCTTGGGATTTTGTCATATCCTGGGTGGGAAGCAAGTGGATCCGTCGAAGCCTCTCTGGGGTACCTTAACCCTTTCTGGGAATGTTTTATGCTCGAGCGTTTTTCAGATATTTAACGCTTGGATTGTGGATACCATCTCCATGGAGGTTCGCCTCATCCTAGTGAATCATCTCCCAGGGGATGTATAATACCCTGGTGGTCTTGGGGTCTTCTTCGAAGTGGATTTCCCACGTGCAGAGACTCATATCTCCAGAGGGATTTACCGAGTCGTGGGGGCCTTTTCCAGGAGATTTTCTCCGTGTCCTGGTGGGTCTGCTTCTCCATGGGATTTTTTTCATGTCCTGGTTGGATGTGCCTGGTTTGGAGACCCCGGATTTTTTAACTCCTCAGGTTTATTGCCGCCACCGGCAATTATTGCCAACTAGGAGTTCTTTTTTCGCCCTGGAGTTTTCCCTTCCCGGAATTTATCTCTGTCCCGGATTTTTTTTTAAGTTTCCGGAATTTTTGATTTAATGGAATTAATTGGTACCTACTTTTATGAATACGACAAGTTTTTTAAAATCAAATAATTCAACAAAAAATTATCAAATCGTTGTCATCGATGATTCGAACTCATTTCATACGATTTAGTACACGGCTTGAATAAAACCATGTCTTTGAAATGGTTTTTCATTATTTATAATTTTTAACAAATATAAATTGCTATGAGTTGGTAAAAACAATGATATAAGTTTTATTGTCCAAAAATCACTGAATAGTTATTTATTTTCCATAACATCAACTAAATAATTGATACATATAAAAGAAAAAACCCATCATTTATTTGGGACTTTATACGTCTGTACATCACTTTGGGAAAATACTTCAGATACAAAAGGACTACACTTCGTCACACATTTTTCCAATCATGTGCGTATTTCAAAGCGACTCCATATACACCTATTCAAAGAAGAGATTTTGAAATATTTGTTTCACTTATGTGGAAGATTTCTGAAAATACATAGATAATAATAATATTCGTATAGTTTTTCTAATCCCAATTGGAACGGCAATAAAAATAAGAGCACGACGAGGAGTGTTCATATGCACTGCCCGGCAAATGGAAAATGTATATACTACCAGTGTTTTTACTTTCAAAGCGTTCCTGGTACAATCATAAAAAAGTTCTGTCGTCTGGAAGAGAATTCCTTCTCGAAACTTTTTATGTCGGTCCAATTGAGATTAGAAATACTATAAGTGATAATCATAACGCACTTCTGCAAATAGTGCAGTGATAACACGATATCAAAGACTGTCCGTGGTACAAGTTGAATTAATTGACGAAATCAACAAGATAATTGAGGATATTTTACAACGTTTAAATATATATGTATTTATATATATATATATATATATATATATATATATATATATATGTTATATATATATATATATATAATATATATATGTATATATATATATTTACATATATATGTATATATATATATAATATATATATTAATATATATATATATATATATATAGAATGAGTATCTATCGAGGATTCGGTCTTGAAGAAGGGACACTCTTTTTTGCTACCCGAGCTTTCGCAAATCTTCATTTGCTTTTTCGAGGGCTACAAAGTAAAAATATGGACATTAAATAATTTAAATGATAATAGTTAACATGCTGTGCAATTTGAGATTTCATTTGAACATCAAAGCTTAGGAACATATTATATAATCAGAAATGTATAGAGGAAAACTAAAAAAATGTTGTGAAATGAACATTTATTATGGATGTCAAACAAAATAGGTACCTATATACATAGGTGTATTAATTCAGGTATCTTCAAATGGAGAATGGTTTTTTGGTGAAAGAAGGTTCGAGTAAATGTTACTTAAGTTATCAATTTCAGTTATTTTATTCATATGGTCAGATTGTAATTCTGTTACAGCCATTTCTAAAGAAGGCTTTTATTCAAATTTTGTTCAACGTGTAGGATTTTAGCACAATCATAATTCATGATGTGATCGTTATCCATGACATGTTTTGTTAAGGAACAAGAGTTTTCTTTTAAAGTTCTACAATTGCATTTATGTAATGCTATTCGTGATTTCAAACAATTTTTTGTTTGGCCAAAATATTTTTTAGTATCATTTGAACAAGGAATTTCATAAACCACGTTGGACTTTCCGGTGATATGATCTTTTTGTGTCAATTTGTTATACATGTTTTCCAATGGTTTTTTTTTTACCAATATTTTTGAAAAAAAATGATGCAAAGTAGTTGAAAAAAAAAATCTCCTAATGTAACTCCACCTCGATGTTATCGAATTCGACTATTCGCCTTCATTGTTTTCGATTAGTTGTTCACACCAACAGAAACGATGATAATTTGTTTTCTCATATTGCTGATTTGTTATTTATTAAAATAACTAATAAATAATCTTTTTGAAGACAAGCTTTCATTATGATCAAATCGTACCATAATCACAAAACTGGTCCTCCATCTTGGGACCGCTATCTTGAATTCATGAATTTTGACAAAAAAACAATAAAAAACCCCCAATTTTAATAGAAACGTTCCATTATCACAACCATGTATGGCCGCCATCTTGGATTCATAATTTTGAGAATAAGTTTTATCTTTGACCCAAAACCTCCACATACCAATTTTTAATAGAATCGGAGCATAATCACAGAACTCATTCGCCATCTTAAATTTGTGAATTCATAATCTCCGACCCCGAAAACCCCCACATACTAATTTTGAGTCGAATCGGACCATAAACACAAATCTCGTCCGCAATCTCAGAGCCGCCATCTTGAATTTGTGAATTTTGAAAAAAAATCAATAATCTCCGACCCCGAAAACCCCCACATATTAATTTTGAGTCCAATCGGACCATAAACACAAATCTCGCCCGCCATCTTAGAGTCGCCATTTTTTCTCTTTCCTCAGAAATTCCATAATGCATTGTCTCGGAAACTATGAACACCTGAACAAAGTGGATCAAATTTAATTTGCAAGATTTGATGACAAACATCGGGACAGGTGAAACTAAATAAAAGCTTGTAATGTAAAATGGATATAATCATCCAAACACACGTTGATTAGAAATATAAAAGAAACAAAAATGGACATTTCCTGATAGTATTAAGCTACATTGGTTAGTTAAGGATGAAAGGAGGGGGCATAACGCTTTTTTCTTACGTGACGATTTCTACCCGTAGACAGAAAAAATGCTTTTGGAAAATCCTGCAGTTTCATACAATGTTACATTGCCAATTGATAAACCAAATGTTTTTACCACACAAGTTTTTACCTCACTATATTATATCATATATTAATCTTTTTATCAACATTACAACTACCATAGTACTACTGTCTCACACAAGCTATGCTTTCTTGACCTAACTACGTTTATTTTTAATTTTTTAAATCTCTACCACTCCTGCAGTGTAATGTATTTATATAGCACTCTTGCAGTGTACCTTCTAAATAAACGTCTTATTATTATTATTTTATCATTATTATAATATGTACCGTAATTCTTATGAAGCTTTATTTTCTAGCAAATTCGAAGTACCTATCCATGGAAGAGTTCGTCGCAGTATTTTCATGCCCAAAATGTTCCACCTACATGATGCCGCCCATCCGGCAATGCACACAAGGCCACTGCTTCTGCAGTGACTGCTTCAATAGCATACCAAGATGTAGGATTTGTGGGGATCCTAAGTCAAACGTCCCTTGTCTCAAATTAGATCGAATGCACGCATCGATGACTTTTCCTTGCAAATTTAAGGATGAAGGTACGTTTCACATCAATTGCTTTGTATGTGGGGGGTTTGAGTTTGGGATTGGGAAATCGTTTTTAATTCATGTTGAACAATTCAAACAAATAACGCCTTGGAAGTTATTTGTATATATTTATATATATATATATATATATATATATTGTCCCAAAATATCATAAAAAGGGGGTTTGGTGTGGTTGTTGGTGTGTTGTTGTGTATATTAAACCCCTTGGATGAGTCTACCAATACGCCACTGTCTGACACTTGTTTTTCCGTCGTGCAGATCGGTAAACAAGAAAAATGTACAAAGTGTACTGTCATGTGTACCATCTTATATGACACCTGCAGCCGCTAGGGTCCTAATAATTACTAAGTCCGGTCCGGTCAGCGGAATCGCGACTCGCAATTATCAAACCAAACGCAAAAATGAATATATGACCAACTTCCCATCTCGACCCGATAGAAAAATTGTCCACATAAACCGCTGCGCTTACGCATGTATTTCATCAGGGATTTCGACTTCCTACATACGACTAGTGCTGTCTGGGGTTCGTTTGCTCCGGCCTGAGACAATTTGAACTACCTAAGACTTGCAAATGAATTTACCAGAATGAGATAAAAACCCATTATCCCACCCCGAGTACTGAGCCCAGCCCTGAAAGAATCTCTGTGCTCCATCAGCTAATGAAATTCTAACGAGGCTTCAAAGCCACCACCCCCGACACTCTGGTCGGTCCTCAGTAACCTTTCGTTTAACAATTATAGTATTCTATATTTTGAAAAGTTCTGAAAAGTGTTAGCCGAAAATATTCAATCAAATTTGGAAAACCCCACGAACAAAGTTTTTATTAAACGCGAGAGGATTCCCCACCGTAGGACATCTGGTAAGTCCTCTGGAAACGAGAAAAGCTCGATTCCAGCCGGTCCAAGGAGAGAGCGTTCTTTCTCAACGCAAAAATCATAGCCTCCGATCGGCTATTTCAAAAACAATTTTATTCCAAAAATTTCCCTTTAGAAAATTTTGAAAATACCAAACTATGGAAATTCCCCTGGAGAAAACAACACCTCACGGTTATTTTATCCCTAAACTGAATTTCAATATATTTCCCTAGCCTTTATTTTACGAGTGGGCGAAGACTCGTTTAAAATCCCCAAAGCGACACACTACCGAATATGTACGTTCAAATTCACGCTCCTCGGAAATTATGCAAAGTGCTTACAATTACTTGAGAACGAATCTCCAAAGTAAAAATGATTCAATCAGAATCGAATTCAAAAACTATGACAATCGTACCAAGTCTCGATTGCCATTTTACAACGAAAAACGAACACAAACTCGCCCTAAGAGTTTTTAATCGCGATACGCTTTTCGTTGCAAGAGAATTAAATCTCCGAAAAACCCGATCTTGGAATTTAGAAATTTAATTGACAAGTGAGGTGTGATATTGAACGTAATATTTTTCCCTTTCACGAGATTTCACAGGTGCCTGATCCATCTATACTACCTTTACAAGAACAAGTCCAGGAGCGACTTGAAAAGGAGAGGTTTCAAAACTAAATTTGGATAGAGAGCGTAGAAAAACGTAGACCGACCTAACTCAGGAAATTTACATTTAACTCTCTATCCGCAAAGAAAAATAGGAAAAAGGTAACCTACGTGCAGGAAAGTTTTTGGGAGGGACACATGGACCAAGGAACCCCCTTCCGGGAGCCGGAAACTCGGTTTGAGAATCCCTTTCTCTTCTTACGCGCAGCTAATTAAGCTCAAGCCCTCGTACTTGAGATAGACTCCAAGTTCAACGAGGACCATTTAGACCATTCTCGTGATCTCACTTAAGAAAATCTACCGAGATACGTCCGAAGAGCCGCATGCCTTGTTTGTGCGTGTCAGCAGTCCCAGATCTGAAAAACTTCCAAAAACACGAAAAGATTAACACCCTGAAAAAGAAGGCATGATTAGTAACCCTGTATATACTTATCGCAGGCGACTCCCTGAAGTAACTTCTCGTAACACATCAGGAGAAGAAAATCGCCTACGTCCATCCTAGAAACCATAATTCCATCCAACGAACGACCCATCTGAGAACTGCCAGCCGAAATCATCCCTTGTCGTGACACCGAATCGTCGAATCCAAAAATCCATGGTCCACATCCGATGTACGATCTCGATTCGGAAACTGCACCAGTCTCATCGTCCGTGAAAAAGATCCATCCAAAAATCCATGCAGGAATTCTCCATACTCAGGAGAAATACCCGCGAAAACCCTCAGCAGGCCGAGGTCCGCACGACGTGAGCGTCGAACCCAGACTCCCTCTCTTCACAATTCTATTTTTTTCGGCATTGAATCCGAAACAGAAAAAGCTTCCTTGTCTGAATCAGCCCAGCGTCGACCGTTAAAAAAAAACGCTGACTTTTGCAACAGACACTTGCACGACATCAATGGACAACGGCGCCGCTAATATTCAAAACAATCTCTCGACATAAGACTGGAAATAAACATTTCCAAATCTAAACAAATCGTGCCCAATTTCGTTCGGAAGAATCTGATTTGTTCCTATGAAACCCACTGATTTCTGGTTCGAAATATTTTTACTAAAATATTCGCGTTTACTATCTACCTGTACAGGCTGTCTCCAGGGAACAATTGGAAATGTATATGGGGGCCACTCGTGAAAGTTGTAGATTTAAAAATACCAAGGGTGAACTGAATTTAAAAATGACGTGTTCCATACTGAACAAAAATTAACCTTGCTTTCACGAATGTACCGGGTGTCCCATTACAATAGTCCAAAAACCAAGAAACGTATTTTTGGTGAAAATGGAGTTTTCGTCTAAAATAGGCGATTTTCATATATATATATATATATATATATATATATATATATTCATTAATTTCTAATAAAGGTCCGATTCAGTCTATTCATATAATTTCTCTTAACTACGTTTTGACATGGTATTTGTTATCTTCAGGTTGAAAAATTATATTATAAGAATTCTGCGTTCGCATCATGCGAACGTTATTGTGGGTGTAGGTATTAGTGGGTGACAGTCAAAACTACCAACGAAAGTTTGACGTTTCAAAATTGGATCGTTCATTTTTCCAAAGCACAATATTGAAAAATATTAATTTGCAATACCTCAATGCATACAAATTGTAACTTTAATATCAATTTCTAATTGACTGATTTGAGACTGTTGTGAAACTAAATCGAAAAGAAATATTACGTAGTATAAAATAGATGTTAAATTTCAAAAATAAGTGATGAATACAAGGAAACCACGTCATTTTCTGTTTGTAACAGTTTATCTCGAAAACGGTTCTAAATCGAAATAGGATCATCTGGACAAATTCAATCTAAAATTGGATGTAGAGCTCAAAAATGTGGAAATATACAATGTGTTCCATTTGAAAAAATTTACTTACACAAATTTTTTCATGTGAACCAGGGTTCTTATCATTAGGACGGGGTTATGAAATGTCACCGATTTTGTCCGGCATCTTGTTTCGTCATTGGAGGGGAGGCGCCAAGTTTGAATTTACAATGAAAGTAGTTATGTTGAATCCAATCTGTGCGATGCGAGTAAATTGAAAAATGTGCGTGTGATTGAGAGTTATTGATACATATTTGTTATCAATATATTCTATAGGTTCTGAATGTTAGTCTCTTTATAATAGATGCAGCATATGAAAGTGGCTGTAGTGATGAAAAAGTTAACTCCATATAAAGGGAGATGTTTCAAAAAACGTAAAAGGTGCCGATGATTTTTACAAGCCACCATTACAAGCCACCAAAAAAGTTGGAAGAATCATATAATCTGAGATTGAAAAGCTTAGTGTGGAAATGTATTTCAAATACGAAGCTTGAATATTTCTAACTTGTTCAATTCTTTATTTGGTGGAAATTCATGTTGAATTATTAAAGAGAGAAAACTACAACTTTTGTCTAATTTCCACTGTGTCACAATATTTAACAGAGCACCTGAAGTGTCCCGGCATTTTTAACTAATAATTAAAATTAATGAAAAAACTGACATTCTGGTAAACAATAACCTACTATACATAATAATAACAAACAAAAACTTAATGAACTAAGAATATACATTAAATAAACGAAAAGCAAACAATAATCACTCGGAATCAGAAAGTTCCCAAAGATAATAAACAATGAATAATCTCCGTGACACTGCCGTGTTATTATCATTGATGCAAGTATAACCAAAATTACCAAATTCAGTATAGCCAACTTAATTTCCCTCCAATGACGTAGCCTCTCCCTTTCTTCAGTCACCCCCTTGTCCAAATGGTCACTTATTTCGTAACCCCGTCCAATAACAAGAACCCTGATGTGAACAAAGTATTTGCATTTTCTCAAGACCCTGTATGGGGCAAATGAAAATATGATTCGAAGTAAAGATCCTCATGCTATCACTCCACTCAATTTCGAATTTGATCATCTCAGTACCGGAGAGTTCAAGATCATCAGCGTTTATAAAAGTACATGTTTGGTAAAAAAAAATCGAAATTAATTCATATCTTCTAAACATTAACAGTTAGGTATAGGAAAACAAAACAAGACGATGTTGACAAAGTGATAAGAAATCCTAACATGATATCATATACAGGGTGTTCCATTTAAAAAATCAAAGTGGCCGCTACTTTATAGTAGAAACGGCATTGGCGCATCGTTCCAGATTTTAGGCGTGTAGATCATATTAATTTACGAATACTATGAAATTTACAGGTTGATCCGTTAACTGGTTTGCCAGAAACGTCTAATTAACGCTCATCGTGGAAAGTCCTGTATACAGTGCTTTTTTTCAATGTCCCCCCCCTTTTATTTTTTGAAAGCGTCATCTCAAACAATTGAAACTTGGGATAATGAAATTGATGCATGAATACTATATTTTGGAGTAAAATTGACAGATGAAACTTTCAAGATGGCGACTGGGCGCCACCTGGGAAAAAAAATGATTGGGGGGTCTTGTGACACATCCTTCCGAAGCTTCTGACGAATACTTCACAACCCTAGAATATAAAGTCAATATCTTCACCTACTACAAAATGGCGGAAACATTTAATAATGGCCTGAATACATCGACGTTTAACTTCGTAATTTGAGGAAAGAAGCTGAGTTCAGTTCAGAAGATGCTTGAAATGGTTGCCTTGAACTACTTGACATGAGAACAGCCTATCCGATATTTCACGCCGAACATTTTCGAACACAGTAACGTCGATATTTCTACAAATATTTATTATTCTCTGCCGTATAACCAATATTGAAGCAGGTTCAGTTCCGTTCACCTTTTGCTTCAAATAGCCCCATAAAAAAAGTCTAGAGGTGCCAAATCTGGCGAGCGGGCTGGCCATTCCGTAGGACCTCGACGGCCAATTCAACGACCGGGGAAAGTATTATCCAAATAGTTTCTTACTTGTCCGTAGTAATGTGGTGGTGCTCCATCTTGTTGGTAAACATTATCCATATCGAATTCATGAGGATTCGCTTCGACGATTTCGGTGATTAGAGGGTCAACAGTATTTTCCATCATATTCAAATACAGTTCCCCTGTTGAATTTTGTTGAATGAATAGCGGTCCTACAATATGGTTTCCCAATATTCCTGCCCAGACGTTAATTTTTTCTGGATATTGAGTATGAGTTTCCCGGAAAATGTGAGGGTTGGTGTCACTCCAATAACGGCAATTTTGTCCGTGAACCTTGCCGTTGAGATAAAATGTAGATTCGTCACTGAAACAAATATTGTGGAGATAGGTAGGATGCCTTGCAATGGTTGCCGTCATAATTTCGCAGAATTATGTTCTTCGATCAGGGTCATCTTCAGTTAACTGGTGTACCATTTTGATTTTGTAAGGATGTTACTTATTCCTCTTCAAAAGTCTCCACACAGTAGGAGGACACACCTCACAAACAGTCGCGACGGAAAAAGTATACTATTGAGGATTTACTATCATCTCACCAATTATTTGAACTTGCTGTTCTTCCGGAATGGACGGATGACCTGGGGGCTTCTTGTTCTGTACACTACCGGTAGTTGTGAATTTGGTTACAAGTTCCCTCAAATATTTTCTACCGATAGGACGATTCGGGAAACGATTATTCGAAGTCCTTCCGGTTTCGGGAAAGTTACGCGTCGCACCGTAAATAAAAATCGCTTCAATTTTTATTTTCAATAGACGAGAATTGACCATTTCAGAGAAAGTTCACGTGGTATAGTATTTCTAATCCCAATTGGACCGACATAAAAAGTTTGTGAAGGGGTTCTCTTTCCAATTGCTGCCTTGACATGGGCGTCGGTATATTATTTTCCAGTGGTATTTTTTCAGTTTCTTATTCTTACAATGATAGTAATTGAGCACCCCATGTAAAAGTAGACACATGTTATCTCAACTGAATTTTATTATCTGTTTCGAAAGGTCTCGAGAAAGCCCTATTGATAAAATTATTCTCAATGGATAATTCCTAACCTCATCAACCGTTTTATATTTTGTTTGTTATAATTTTTTTTAATGAATAAATGGTGAAATGTTATAAATATTTCGTTACAATTTTTTTGTTGACAAGTGTTATTATACAGCTATTTCCGCATCTAACAATGGCAATAATAAACGCGGGAAAAAATTCACGTCATTTGTTACGAAATTGTTTATAAACGTTTTACTATATTAAAAAAAAATCTCAACGTTTCATTGTCAAGACAAAATGATGATTCAAAAACAACCTTAAATAATTTTTGTAAATGTTTATAATCGTTTTTTTATATTTCATTTGTTTAAATGATTAATTAGGAAATTTTTTTCTCTTTAAAAATTATTATTGCCATTTCTCTATAGGTTACCAATTTTTTTCATCAATAATTTCATTGTTTATTAAGTTTGTAATGAACAATTTCCTGGAGTATGTTGAGTAACCTGGTATTGAATAATCACTTACCGACTCGACCTTCCATGTTTCGGAAGAAATTATTATGTCCATTTGCACATTTAGGTACCTCTTCTAAAGAAATTATGAGTTCATCAAAATTTTTATTGATGCTTCTGATTTCGAAACGGATGACGGTTAGAACTCTCTTCACATTCTTCTTTGTATGAAGATACATTCGAAAATCATTTATTCTTGGGTCTCAATTTCCTGCTGATTATCTAATAGATCCAAAAATTCCATCATTTTGTATTAAAGTATTTGAACGTATAAACATATGTGTATAGAGATTATTCGAATGGCCTAATATTATTCGAAATAAATAGTAAGAATTAACCTTATGGGTATTAGTGTATTTAAACAAATGTATGGTTTCTCAATGAGTAACCGAAAATGACATTGTTCGAAATATCCTTGGTTCATAGTAGTAAAAGTGAATACCATATTATCATCTATTAAGGAATCCAGCTAGTCAGTATGGGGGTATAAGGGCATAATTCAGTCTCCTGAAGCGAATAATTTATCAAAGTCTTCACTTGATCTTAAAATTCAAATCTTGTTTTTATAATTGACGAAAAAAAAATCCTTCGTAGGTCCAGAAGTTTTGTACTGATGTTTTGTCAATAGCTTTATGTAATTTTTTCTTGCCATATATGATTTGCTTCATCTCATAGGTTTCAAATTTCATTAAAATTCCTCTTGTTTTATATCGGGCTTCTGTTTTCTTTCCGATTCTGTAGCATAGTTCTATATCGGCATGGTTTATGTTGATTACCATTTTTGCATTAACAGTTTGTTTATGTTTCTCTCAAATTTTCTCCCACAGTTTCCTTGTAGTTGAAGATTCGTAGGTTGTTTTTTTTTTCTTGCTTTGTTCCATATTGTCGTATTTCTTGTGCATCATGAGAACTTAATTCATTATAGTTTTTGTGATGCCTTCGTAATTGTTCATTTGGTTCTCGTAGTGTTGTTTCAAATACTCTGTATAAGTAATCGTATGGTACATTCGTAAGCTATTTCATTTTATTTGATTTTCATCCTTGTACCTGGATATTATTCTTGCTATAACTATTAGAGAAAATATGTTTGGGTATTTACCAGTTTGATACATTATTGAATAAATTTCCAGTTTTTCAGTTTCTCTTGTTTCCCGATGAATGTACTCAACAGAAACTTTTTTTTTTACAGGATGTGACTTTGTTGGAAAAGGTAGAGTATTGGAAACCCACCACAGCATCTGCAGATACAAATACTCTCCCACCCTGTGCCCATTATGGTTCGACAACTGCAGGTGGCGAGGAAAAATGCCGAAAGTGTTGGACCATTGCAGAGAGGAGCACCCAGAAAACATAATCTTCAAGAACAAGCAGAAACTGATGGTGTCCAACTTCATAGAACCGATGAACAGGAACAACAACATAATCTTCAGCGTTTTCGACACCTCGTTCCGTTGCACCTGGGATTTAAGCACCGAGTCGGGTGATATGCGATTTGCCGTGTATCACATGGGAAGCCCCCTGATACAAGAACAGTATTCATTCGAATTTTCCATCCTTTCGGGATTCGAAAACACCAAGGTCATCAGGATGGAAGGTCCCTGTTTCCAAATGGACAGTGATTGTGGAAGATTCATGGGGAAGAAGTATTTATCGGCCAAACACAGCTTGATAAAAGAGTTTTGCGACGAGGATGGGAACTTGCAGTACTCTGTTACGGTTTCGAAGAACAACGCTGACCAATAACGCAACGCTTTAGGAAAGCTCACGAACATTTTATTTTATTTTTCTTTGACGTTAATTTCTTCAATGTATGTGTGAAAAATGGAAAACTAGGGGAAAATGGAAAATATGGATGGAAACTTCATTCAAATACATAAGACAGTCATATGTACTCTTTTTCGAAAGCTTGAGGAACTATAATATAGACATGCTGCATCTTCAATCAAAAATGATCTAGCTATCAGAAGGATCAGCCAGTTCGAAAATAATTTTCTAAAAATCTCCACATTCAATGCATCCATATCTTTCAAATTCCATTTTTCCTGCAGAAATGTAATTATAAATTCGCTACCATAGTCATCAGAAGAAGTTAATTCTGATCTCACATTAATTTTTTGCATAAGATAACCCAATTTTTTCGTGGAACAGAATCAATATGATCATTTATCTTCAACGCGCAAATGGAAAAGAAGTTCTTCTAGTAATGCCAAATTATCCAGAAATAGCAGTTCAAAGCGTTCTAAAATGAAGAACAATCGAAATTTCATGTAGTACTTATACATTTTCTCATCACTACAACCTCTCACTACTCAAAATTCCATATCTAGCCCTGTTCTTGAAATTCCCAAAATCGTTAGTCTATGAATTGAAAAAATGCACAGTGTTTTTTCCAAAAAGACATTTTCTTGTTTCTTGTGAATAAATATAAATATTTTTCTATAACATGTTCACGAGGTATATAACGTTTCCACGAGGTATATATATATATATATATATATATATATATATATATATATATATATATATAGTATATGTGAAAAGCATCAAATTATAGATAGTGACACCTATAATCTGTGCGGTGGAGCTTAGACATATATATATATATATATAGATTTTTTTAATTGATTTTCGTTCAGTAAGTGAAATAATTAAAACCTGGGCACAATTTTTTCCAATAATGATGAAAGATATACATTTTATTTCAAATCATGACCAATTCTTCTCTATACGTGAACCGAAGATGTGAATAACTAGTTTCAGATTTAGAAATAAATTCGTTCGAATAAATTGTTGTTTTTCTACGACTATCCAGACATATGCCCATATGTAATTGATCAGGAAAGATTGTCATTATTAATCTCTTCATGTCCACACTGTTTTACCATGCCCTGATACGAGATGAATTGATTCCCACACTGTGAGGCGTGGAATATAAAATAAAAAAAAGAAATAAAAAACATTAAAAAACATGACTGCGTTAAAAGTGAACGAAAAAAATAGAAACAAAATGACCAGAAAATAATACCAGAAAATTATATTTCAAGAGGTTAACTATCAACCCTTTCCACTGCGAAAATGATTTTTGAAATATTACTTCACATGCGCAATATTTTAGGTTGTGCGTATATATACGTCTAGAGCAGTGTGGGCCGATTCATCGGGCATTCAAAGAAAACAAATTATATATATTTTAGATTGACGTTTATATTAACTGGAAAAACAACAAAATACCATAACTAATAAAAAATTAAAAATATTTTTTGTATGTTATATTTCTAAACAAGGAATGAAGCACGATGGTACTCAACATGTGCGACATATATGTCTGATTTCCCGTTTTTTGTGCTGTTTCGCGCAAACTTTAAATCGTTGTAGGCCTTGGAATTGATTCAAAGGAATGTCTTTCAGTTAAACGTAATTCTCGATTCCGATCATCAGGATAAAAAAAAAACAAAAAGCTACTTTTACTGACTTGTTCGTGAAGTATTGCCATAGCCATGGCAATTTTGAAATTTTTTTCAGTTCCTAAAGTTGCCGTACTTGTTGATTATTGATATTTCTTCATTTTGATGGCAGAAATGAAATGCTTTTATATGAAACATTCGTTGAAAAACTTGTACATAAAAATATTGTATATAGCACGAACGCAAATGGCTTCTTCATATTACGGACATGTTAGCACCTTACGATTCGTCCGCGAAAGCTTCATGCGTGCTTGTTAAAGTTTATCAAATGTCACTTGAATATGTACAGGGTGTTACAAAATTCATAACAAATATTTCGAGGGCGCATTCCTTGGGTCAAAATACGACTTTTTTTCCCATAAACATGTGTTCTAAAATTCGCCCCCTCCAAGCTACAGACATCGCAAGTTGCGCGAAAAAAATCGTCCATTTTGAATTGTGGCTACAATTATGCATCAAATATCAAATGTTCGGAAAATTCACAGGCTCTTGGTTTTTTTGGATGCTCTATTCATTTCTTGCTTCAAAAATAAGGTAATTGATTCAAAGGGGTGAATAAGGGGTGGTCTCCTGCAATTTTTAGAATCAGCTAACAGTTTTCGAAAAAATTGCTGGCAAATGAAAGGGGAATATTGAAGTAACAAACTAAAATACTTTGTGGGCTATGACTTTTTACCTTTTTTCCCCCCTTTGACGCTTTTGACGTTCAAATTGAAACAGCAATGCAGTTCACTAGGTGGGTACTTGGAAAGTGCGAAATAAATCCGAATTTTTTATCCCGCATCCTTCTTACTGACTTGGCTAAATGTAGCCGCGATGAAGTAATACATTTTCACAATATTCATGTCTGGGCTGTAGAAAATCCGTACAAGATTAGAAAAAAATGTCATCATGTGCAGTTTAGCCTAAATGTATTGGCTGGAATAATGAAAGTAACAATCCAAAGTCGCTAATCTGTAGCCTTAACCCTCCGAACTGACCTAAATCTGTACTGTGTACTACATGTCGCAGGGCGTCGAGGCCTTATATTGAATTTCTAGCTCTAGTGAGTTCCGCTGCTGGAATATTCGTGAACATTTCGAATATTCGCGTGGCGTAATGCTAGTTCTCGATTCGTTTCCGCTCTAGACTCGCAGTGCTTTCTTAGAATCCTGGCCAGTGGCGTTTCATTTTCCAGGGGCGTAGTATGGATTCGTAACAATACATACGTTTATGTTTAATGCACGGAGAACAAAGAACAAAATCAAAATAGATGAAGATCTATGTTCGTGTTCTTCAAATAAAATATTAATTTTTTTTTATTTTTCACCTTTTATAACTTGGCAACCACGCAATATAAAATTATAATTACCGATTTAAAAAAAGATATTTTTTCAATTTTTATCTAAAATTTCCATAAATATTTCTCAACGACAACCACCGTCCATTCTTTTGCAAAATTCACTTGATTTAATAGATATAGTATCCACTTTGAACCATTTCCATACCAGATTTCCAATAATCCGAAGTGACCAATTGGCAACAACAAATTTTCTGGAGACGTAAATTACACCAAAAAAATTTATTGAGCAGAAGAGTTACCTCGATATTCTCCAAGCAAAATTTCTATAAAACTTTACCAAATGATTTCTAGCGCCCATAACTTGGCAACAGCACCTTTCCGCAAAGTTCAATATCATTGCACGATTTGCCTGATTGATTAGTATGGTAATCACTTTGAATCATCCCCATATCAGATTTTCAATAATCCGAAGTAACCAACTTGGCAACAACGCATTTCTGCAAAACTAAAATTGTACCATTAGAATTGGTCAAGGGTATACTAACGCGATTGTATTTTTTCAATAGAGTATTACAATTTTTTTATCGCTTCGGAGAATTTCCCCAGATTGGATATTCCGAAGATTTAACTAGACTAATTTTGCAGATTCAGCAAGTGTACCCAAATACTGTAATCCTATCTAATCTTTATTTTCGATGCGTATATATATATATATATATATTTATATATATATATATATATATATATATATATATATATAATATATATACGTCTAGAGTAGTTAAGCTTAAGCTAAGTTAAACTTAATACTGTAAACAATCTCACGCAGTCGGAAGCATCTTATTTAATTCAACAATGAAGATATATTATTGCCTCCGACTGCATGAGATTGTTTACAGTATTAAGTTCAATGGTTAACCTCTTAAAACATAAACAATATTTTCTGGTCATCTTGATTCCATCTTTTTTTTTTAAGTTAACTTTTCACGCAGTCGTGTTTTTTGATTCTTTAAACTAACTTTTTCCATTTTACTCTCCTTATAATAATGATAATAATAATATACTTTATTGTCATTAAGAATAAATCTTGTGGACAAAGCTTGTGAAAAATAAATATTAATATAAAATGTAAATATGAAAACACCTACGGAAAAGTAAAGCTAGAACATATAAAATGTAAATATAAAAACACCTAGGGAAAAGTTATGTTAGAACATACACTATGAAGTTCATCGTCGAATTTTGTATCAACATGGTTGTGTAAAGTTTTGTTTAAAAATCGTATCAAAACTTATATAATACACATATAAACATATACAATCATATATAATATTACATAAATGAACACACATATTACACCAAACAAACAAACATCTATATCCAAGGAAGAATATAAACAAAAATCTTATACAACATATATTCAAATATGCACATTTTGTCACGTAAATTTATCATTATAGAACTCTTGCAAATTATAATAGGGTCTATCAGCCAGAAATGTTTTTACTCTAATTCTAAACATTTTGTTGGTCAAATTGCCTGTCTTTATATCTGAGGGCAAGTGATCAAACATCTTGACCTCATTGTAATAAATAGAACCCTGGCCAAATTTGTTGAAGGAATTGCAATTTCAGCGCGGTGGAACGGGTGTTATAAGAATTGCACGAAGCCTCAAATAGGGACATATTTTTTTAAATGAGACAAACCGATTCCAAAATGAACAAAGCAATCACTGTTAAAATCTTTCCTCAACGAATTTGTGTCTGCACGAATCAGGAGGTTTAATCTACACATATACCTGATAGCCCGTTTCTGCAGTACTAATACAGACAGAAGGGCTGATGAATTGCATACGTCCCAGAACGGTATTCCATAACGTAGGTGGAGATTCTAAGAGGGCGTAATACACCGTTCTGGCAGTTTAATTCCAAATTTATTGAAGTTACTCTCACTGCATAACATCCAGAAGAAATTTTACTTTAAGATGTTTGATATGTTCAATAAATTTGAGCTATTGTCAATGTGAATACCTAGAAATTTAGTTTGAGTCTCTGTTCTTGATCACTAAGTTATCACCAAATGACAGGTCATCAAGAGCACATCTGAATGATAAAATGTTTGTTTTAGCGATATTGAAAGACAACAAATTAGCATCACACCACTCCTTAATTTTTCATATCAGTAGATATAGCATTGTGTAAATCATTTGAGTTTTGTTGTTCCACAATATCGTCGTGTCATCAGCAGAAAGAGTGAATTTTCCAGAAATGCTCAAATTTGCAAGGTCATTGACATATAATAAGAATAAAATGGGTCCTAAACTGATCCTTGTGGCACTCACACATAATATCCTTTTTTCTGAAAGTCCTGTTGTTCTTACCATTTGATTCCTTCCTGACAGGTAAGAATCGAACCATTTGAGCGTCATTTCTCTGCAGCCATATTGGTGAATTTTTTCTTAGCAAGATCTTATGATCAACGCAATCGACGCCTTCGAAAGATCACAAAAGATCGCAGCAGCTACATTACCAGAATTCAACTTTGAATAAATATCATAAAGAAATGAAAAGATGGCATCGTGCGTATTTTATTGCTTTGAAACCAAACTGGCTTTCACTTAAAATATTGTGGCGTCTTAGAAATCCGTCAGACGTATTTTCACAAGTTTTCGATAACTTGGCTATAGTTGGAATGAGGGAGATCGGGCGAAGATTCGCGGGATCATCTGAATCTCCACCTTTGTATAATGGAAGGACAACAGATGTTTTCAGAAAATCAGGAAAAATCCATTGTGGAATGAGGTGTTGATTAGAGATACCAATGTTTGCAATGCATTAATTGGAAGATTTTGGATAATTTTATGGAGATTCCATCATAACCAGTTGCATTTTTTATTTTTATATTCCTCAATATTTCTACTAATTCGTCAATATTTGTATCGTACAAAGTTAGGTTATCCTCAATTCTGACATCTTCAAGATTTAATAAGGGATCGTAAGGAATCACTATATTCTCACTAAGGTTTTAATCGAACAATAATAATCATTGATTTTATCAGGACTAAGTGATATTCCCACATGTTTTTTTTTTGATTTTCCGTAATATCACTGATAGCAGACCATGCTTCTTTCATTTTATTAGTTGACTTACGATTTGGTTATCATAATGAATTTCCTTCGCTTTCTTAATAGTGGATCTATATATTCTGCGGTAGTTATTGAAGAAGTCATGGAAGTAAAGATTGTCAGTAAATTTTCGTATGTTATGCAGTGAACGTAAATTTTTCGAAGAAATTTTCAATCCTGTTGTAATCCATGGTTTTCTTTTTTTGACTTAAATTTTTTGCAAGGGAAATGATTCATTAAATACATTCAATAGCGTGTTGTGAAATGTGAGGAATGGATCACTTTGGAACAGCATACCTTCCCAGTTAATCTTTAGACAATTCTGATAGAACCTATTATAATTTGCTCTACTGTAAAGTCTCCCAAACTTAAGTTTACGTTGTGTATTCAATGAGTCAAGAAGTACAGAGCAAGTAACTGCTTCGTGATCTGATAAACCTAATGGTATCACTGAACATGATACGTTCTGTACATCAAAATTGCTACAAACATAGTCAATACAAGAGCTAGAGAATTGGGAAATACGAGTATCTGAATCAACGTTATTTACAAAATGGCGTTTGGTTGTCGCATTAATGAGTTTTGTTTACAATGTGGCGTCTGGTTGTCGCCATATTGAATTTGAATCAATGTCTTTAGTTACAAGATTGAGACAATTAGATTGACGTAAAAATCATCAAAATCGGCTCACGCGTTTGGTCTCTAGAGCACCACAAAGGAACAAACGTACATACACACATATAGGCTGAAAAATACAATACCCTCCTTTGCTTCGAGAAGTCGGGTAAAAATATGTATCCATTTGGTGAAGTGTAGGATGGATTGATTATCGAAAACTTGTCCTTCATTTATATCCTGAACACAATATGATTTAATATTACTAATAAAAAACCATTTTATGGAAAGTTTTCATGTAGGCCGTGTACTAAAACGTTTAAAATAAGTTTATTTCATCGCTGACATTGATTTAATAGTTATTTGTTAAATTTGTTGTTTTCAAAGAGCTTCTCGTGCGAAGTGTTCATAAAAGTGGGGTTCCAATTGATTTGATTGGGCAGTGATTGGTTGGTAAGTAAAATCTTGTCAAAGTATTTAATGTTTACAAAGTATTCATGAAAATAGGTACCAATTAATTTTATTGGACATTGATTGGTTGCTAAGTAACAACTTGTCGAAATATTAATTTCATAATAAATCGCGCGACAGGCTGTTTGAAACGAAATAAATCAATAACAAATAATCAAATCATTGTCAGCGATGACTTTAACTTATATTATACGTTTTGATACACGGCTTCAATAGAAGTTGGTCCTTAAAAAGGTTTTTAAATAATTATTTTATTTTTGGCTCTTCAGTTGATTCGCCTTAATCTGTTCGTTTCTAATAGATCACCGTTATTACAAGGTATCTTCTGTTGTTGTTTTGAGTGGAAAGAAATCATGTGCTCCGATCCCAAAAACTCCCACTCACCAATTTTGAATAGTATCTGACCATAATCATGAAACTCGTCCTCCATTTTGGAGCCGCCATCCTGAATTTATTAATTTTGAGAGAAAATTCGAAATGTCCGACCTCGAAAACCGCAGCATACTAATTTTGAATCGAATGGGACCATAATCACAAAACTCTTGGATCCGCCATCTTGAATTAATGAATTCCGACAAAAAATTCAAAATCTCTGACCGCGAAAACCGCAACATACTAATTTCTAATCGAATCGGACCATTATCACAAAATTCGTCCTTGATCTTGGGGCCGCCATCTTGAATTTTTGAATTTCGACAAAAATTCAAATAAAAGTTTGTAATTATACGTATTTCAATCATAATTTTTGATATTTTTTAACAATTTCAAATGAGCCTCTGTTTTCAAAGGCGGCTGTAGGAGCTTCAAGCAAGCTATGGACGAGTTGTCAGGAAAACTTAACAGAGGTGACAGGGGTTTCTGATGATTCAAAGGTCTGATTCGATTGGAAATATGGAAGATCCAAAAGATGTTGCATTAGACTTAGCACATCCAGGAATTTTAAAAAAAGTCACGATAACTGCTTTGAACTAACTCCCTGAGAAGTCTAGAGAAAAATATACACTTGCTATTGATTATTCATTGATTGGAAAGATGGTATAGTCCATCCAATATCAATTGCAGTAGCTGTTTCTATAGGGAGCAAATGAAAACTCACTTCGCTAACACGAGCGTATATGCGAAGAAACTGAACAAAAAATAATCTGTACTACTCGTAAACATTTTCCGTCGGCAGATGATAGATCAAAATAGCCGATAGTCAACGTGGACGTGAGTGACAGCTGTCGCTTTTCTACAACCGATTCGTCTGGGCCAATCGTCGGACATCGATGCTTGTATAGGCGTGTCTATACGATGGAAGGTCATAAATCACGCGTTATAATTGTGTTTTAATAGCTGTGAAAGATTAAAAACCAGTAGCGTCTGTGGTCCAGGTGTGTGCCGATCGAAATACGTTTGAGGATATTCTAGTAACCTACATCAAACAATCAAAAAAATTATTTTTTCTTTCTTAATGTATTTGTATAAATAAAAGCTTGTCTTTAAATTCTTTTCATTTTTCATTATTTATGAAGTATTTTTGAAATCTCAAAATATCTAAATAAATTTAGTTATCTCCGCCACTGCTGCTCACACGATTTCGCCGCAAGACTTTTTTATGCTTCTGCAATTGATATTGGGAAAACTATATGAATCCAGCATTGTTCTCCAAAAACGTGTATTTGGCATATTTCGGTGAAAAACCAAGAGCATTCATACCAACAGCTTCATGAAATCAATATTCAGTGTTAAAAACAACCGCTAAACTTGATATTTAAAACCCAAAATTTAAAAATTAAAAAAAAAAACCAAAAAAACTTTACCAAAGGTGATGAATTTCTAATGACAAAGGTCATATATAAAAATATATGAATACAATGGATATGTTATTGAAACTTCTTTCAATCTATTTTGATTGATTTATATAACTTTCGCATGACTGTAGGAATACTTGCAGAATCGTCCTACATGGTCAAGCGCCCTCTTCAATCGCTTGAGTCAATCAAACTGTTCATCAATCTCTGTCAATGCTTGGCTCAAGCGTCAAACTGGTTCCTATAGACGGTCAATCATGCTTAATTCAATCGATTGGCCCAAGCTTTCGATCAAAAGTTTGCCCGACATAATGTCGACGGTTCAAATCTCAAATATTCCATTTTTTATTGGTCAGGTCAAAATTAGTAGTTTATGTATAGGTATTCTAATCCCAATTGGAACGGCAATGAAAATAAGCACACTACGAGGAATGTTCATATGCACTGCCCGGCAAATGGAAAATGTATATACTACCAGTGTTTTTACTTTCAAAGCGTTCCTGGTACAATCATAAAAAAGTTCAGTCGTGTGGAAGAGAATTCCTTCTCGAAACTTTTTATGTTGGTCCAATTGGGATTAGAAATACTATAACAATTGGAAATACTATAATACTATAACAATTGGATATTTCTATTGCGCTTGCAAGATTTCGGAGCCAAACAGAAAATATATTTGTTATTTTTTTTTTCAAATCATACGTGAGTTATATTGTCTCATTATTGCAATTTTGAAATGAGGATTCCAGAAATGGAAAGTACAGCAAGCATGTATAAAACAAACTTGAAAAAGTAAATGAATAAAATTATATAACTTGATACAAGTATTTACTGTTTACATACATTTAATATACATGTGATCCGAGTGTTTACTATTAACTATTCATACAGTGCTCGTCTAAAGTCCGTTTCCCCCCTACTTAACTTTGAACCACCTGGTATATCGCAATGACATTTGGAGGGCTTAGATAGGAGATAAAAGCCTACTGTTTCATGAGAAAATCACAGCTAAAAATTTTAAAATGGCGGATGAGCGCCATCTTCAATAATTTTTTTGAATAGAACATCCCGTATATTATTCTATTTTTGAAATCCGCTCCTAATTCACAACAGTTTTCTCCAATACACGTTACTCCTAAATTCAATTATTTTCGAAATATAAATGTTTGAAAAGTGACATTTCGGTCATTTCAAACCCAACCAAAAACAATAATGTTGCTTTCAATCAAGTTTGAGATGGAAAAAATCGTTGTCGCGGTAACATCTTGTTATAGTATTTCTAATCCCAATTGGACCGACATAAAAAGTTTCGAGGAGGCATTCCTTCCACAAGACTGAACTTTTTAATGATTGTACCAGGAACGCTTTGAAAGTAAAAACACTGGTAGTAATATTCCCATTTGCCGGGCAGTGCATATGAACACTCCTCGTAGTGCTCTTATTAATATTGCCGTTCCAATTGGGATTAGAATAACTATAATTGCCATACTGAACTGCTAACTATCAAATAGCGCCTAAATCCTTTTATGGAAAGTGTGATCATGACTCGTAGTTTAGACGATAAATTTGAAGCAGTTTTGATAAATGGAGAAGCTGGAAAAAATTATCATCTAGCAGTCCGTATGTTCAATGATAGATTCCCCGAGAATCCTAGTTCGACGTCATATTTGCGCAAACTTTCAACTAAGCTCCACGCAACTGGTACGCTGAAAGATGCTCCAAGATCAGGAAGACCGCCTCTTTCAGAAGAAAAAAAGGTAGAAATTGTTGCTGAAATGGTAATCAATCTGACTCAGTCGACGTCTGCAGTTGCTGAATCCTGTGGAGTGAATTCAAAAAGTCTCCAAAGAGTCCTAAAAAAAAGTTTCATCCCTATAGAATGGAAATCCTGCATGCTCTCACGTAGGATGATCCAGACCGGAGGATTGAATTTTGTGAGTGGTCAACAAGAACAATTGATGGAGAACGGGGCTTCCTGAAACGTGTATCTTTCGCAGACGAATGAACGTTTTTTCTTAATGGAAAAGTCAACAAACAGAATGTACGATACTGGAGAGATACTAATCCGCATATGTTCAGAGAGGGACATACCCAGTTTCCTAAAAGGGTGAATGTTTTGGCGAGGATTTTGGGCAATCGCGTTGTTGGACCGATTTTCATCAGAGGCAATCTTACAGGAGTTCTTTACAGAAATCTTTTAGAAACTGAAATTGAACCTCGAATAAGACAAATTGTATTAAACAATCAGGAAGAGTTTGGAAATCGTGAAATCATATTTCAGCAGGATGGGGCACCTCCCCATTTCGATCGCATTGCTAGAGAGTTCCTCGATACAAACTTTCCTGGGCGATGGATAGGTCGCAGGGGAAGTACAGAATGGCCAGGATCTCCGGACCTTACAGCTCTGGATTTTGTCTTTTGGGGGAATCTGAAGTCAAAAATCTACGCCACTCAATGTCAAACAATAGAAGAGTTGGAACGCGGAATAATAGATACATGTGAAGAAATATATGAACAGACTATCATCAACGTGAGAGAAGCTATTTATAATAGGGCACTTCATTGTCAAGATTTCGGCGGGGGGCACATTGAACACTTGATGAAATAATTGTTGGTGTTAAATAAAAGTGTTATTCAAAAATATATCATAATATTTCAGTTAACTATTTTTTTTTATTGTGAATTTACAGAACACATTCGTAGGCTTCGAGATTTTCCAACAGCGGTACTGTTTATCCTCAATAAACTCTCTTCACGCCTCTTATTAGTCGAATTCATTAATAGATTCAACTACAAATCAATGATAACGTTTACTTAGCAAAATATTTTACCGGAAGAGACGAAAATCCATATTTCATTTTAAACCGGAATGTCACTTTTCAAACGATAATATTTCGAAAACATTTGAATTTAGGAGTGAAGTGTATCAGAGAAAACTGTTGAGATTTATTAGCAGATTTCGAAAATGGAATAATATACAGGGTGTTCTATTTCAAAAAATTATTGAAGATGGGGCTCAGCTGCCATTTTAAACTTTTAGGTGTAAATTTTTCATGAAAAAGTAGGTTTCTATCTCCTATTCAAGCTCTCCAAATTTCGTTGCGATATACCAGATGAATGAAAAATTAGTAGGGGAGAACAGACTTTAGACGAGCACTGTATACATATACATATTACAATAGTGAAATCATATGCTCAGCGTCAAAGAGAGTATCGGGAGGGGAAAAAAGTGAAAGGAACTTTGTTCCTGACAGGGTTTTTTTTTCCATTTGAGTCAAAACAGATCTCACTTCATTATTATTTCGGAAATCTTTTGAGTTACTGGATTCTTTGATGATTCTTAGAATTTTTCAGAAATTAATTCACGGAATTATATTTTATTTCGAATCTTCAAGAACAATCTTAATGAAAAAACAACATCCTCACAAATCTCTAGGGTTGATGAGATCCATTTCACTCTGTTGTGGAAATTATAAGGTGATTATTTGGATGATTATATTTGTTATTTCTAGAAACCAATGGAAACTTTCAATTCAAATCATTCATGTATGTTTCAGCCAATCGAAACATTATTATAGTAGGAATATTCCATCTAGAAACTTGCCGGGGAAATAATTTGAGGTATTTTGATTTTATTGTCTGACAACGTATATTTTTACGTCTGTCATCCATTCGCATGAAAAGTGAGAAATGAATCAAAACCGGCTGGAATATGTTTTTTGATGAATACATCGAAAAAAAGAATTTGATGATTTACCCATATTAGTAAGAATATAAATTTCCTTCCAGAAACTGGTACTCGACTGCCAAGTTGAAAATAAGCATTCTCTAGATATTATCCTTTTGTAATTATTAACAGACAAATAGCGATTTTCAGGTTCATTTCATGAACTAATTCAATAAGTTTCAAATAATGCCGGAATTACTGAATAGAAATAAAAAAAAACGCTATCCCTGTCGCTTCATGATTGGTTTAGTGTTTTCCTTCGTTTCCGAAAAAATCAAACGTTTCTAGGTCCATGTAAAAATTACTCTGTCGATTATTCATTCCCGTTAGAAACCTACCTGAATTGGGGGACACTGACTGCTTCTACTTCAGTGAATAATTAAGAAGATTATTTTCTCAGCACGAACGAATATCAATTGGGTTTTCTAAATCTTCTACGAAATGCCTTTTGTTAGTCCCCAAAATAGACTCGACCATTGTATTGTGAAATTTCAAAAAAAAACATATGCAAAAAGGGTTAGTTTGATCACGACTGGTATATCCTCAGAACCCAAAAGTACCATAAGTATATATATTATATAGGTAATATATATATTAAACGTATATAATTTTATATAATAATAGTTTTTATTCACTTTCTGCACAAAATATCTACAAGTTCATTCAAACAATATATTGATATTGATATATTTTTATGTCAGTATTATAATTGGATCTTGCGTAGACACATTTTCTCTGAAACCATACTGTGAATCTGACATTTTGACAACTCTGATCTGATCTGATCTGATTTTTTTTGACAACTCATTTCCAACAGAGACAAAAAAATGTATTGAAGTTGTTGGCTATTTCGATAGGTTCGGTTATTTGTTCATTGTTTTTGGACATCACAGATTTAATAGGTGAAGGTTCTTCATTGGTCAATACATCATACACAATAGTTTTCCAGAGTTTTTTAGGATCATTTCCTACTTCTACAAGACCGTCTCTGTAATATGTCTCTTTGGTACCCCTGATGATTTTGTCAAGAGCTTTCTTATAATTATGATATTTATTGATGAGGGCGATATTGTTTGGGTCATTTTTTAAACTGTGATAAAAATATTTTTTTTTGTTCACGTAATTTACTAGAGAGTTAGTTATCCATTTTTCCGTTTTCTGTGTTTGTTATTGATTTTTATGTACCTTGTACATTCATCTAATTTGGTTTTTATGAGTTTATTCGTTGTCGAGATCGTAGCAGTTGGTTAATAGCATCCCAGTTATCTTTTTGTATTTTATTGGAAAACCTTTTTTCATCTATTTGTTGATAATAATGGATATGATTTTTTTCAGCGCTTTGTTTATTTTTGGGAACTATTTGGGCTAGAGTCGTGAAATGATCTGTAACGGCTGTTTCATAGATAATTGGTAAAATTGTGTCATAGTTATATTTTGATTTCATAAACATATGGTCCAAACATGGGCTGGAGTTTTTTGTAGTACTCTGAGTCACGCGAAGTATTTAGTAAATTAATATTAATATCGCTAATTATCGAGCAAAAATCGAAATTTTAATTTTCTCTCTTCGAATGTAATTCAAATCATTACAAAATAACCAATATCTGTAGCTGGTGATCTATATATACCATTAATTATGAAAATTGATTCATGTACCTTCATTTTGACTTTTAGAAGAAAACTATCGTTTAATTCAATTGCGGTATGAGAGTCGTACATTTCCGATTTCACAAACATTATAACTCCGTCGTTTTGGTTCAACTGTCCGAAATTATACAGTGTTTTGTAACCGGGGATATTGTAGATTTAGATATCATGAACCATGCGTCGTGTTTCAGTAAGGACTACACAATCAAAGGACTCATTCAGCGAATTTAAGAAGATCGAGAATTCATCGAAATTATTTGCTATGCTACGGATGTTGCTGTGTGTTGAAATTTTCATGTCGATTGTTGATTTCTAAAACTTCATTTACTTCTTCATTAGTTTCCAAAGAGAACGAATCTAGTTCAGTTATAACAAAGTCCCTTAAATAGGGATCCATTTTGGGTTTTTCCAACTAACTTTGAAACTGGGAGAATGATTAGAGCATAAATTACCTGTGAAAATTGACCCGATCTAGGGATGTTGAGCTATAAATGTGGTTAGTTTGATGTGAACTTATAATTAAAAATATAACTGTAAGAAAGTGGTAGTTACTTTGATGTCGGATTATGTCTTGTGTTTGGTCGTTCGATGGTGTTTTATATATACATATATATATATATATATATATATATATATATATATATATATATATATATATATATATATATATATATATATATAATTATATGAATGCAGATATATAAAAAACTTTCTAGTTTGTCCAAGCTTTGAAATATTCCATCATCAGGAACTACAATTTTTAAATTACTAATGAGAATTATTATTTTGTGAATTGGTATACTTACAACTTAGTGAGAATGGATCACACGATATTAGTAAAATATTTTTTGTCTTTTGACATTATGGTAATATATTATGAGAAATGTAAAACAGATTTATTAATTAATAATTATTAATTATTAACAAATAAGTGTGGTAATTGAACATTAGTTCATTTCTCTGTTTTACATTTCTCATTATTTATTACCATAATGTCAAAAGACAAAAAATATTTTTCACCGAACATCGTGTCATCCATTCTCACTCAAGTTGTAAGTATTATCAATTCACAAAATGATAATCTCCCATATGTTATATTTTAAAAAAATTGTAGTTTCCTGATGATGGAATAAAAAAATTCCGAAAGCTTGGACAAACTTACAAGAGTTTTCTTTTTGATATTGCTGCATTCCCCACTATCAACTAGTTTATATCCTAACTAGTCAGTTAAGACTACCCTCCACATATATATATATATACTTATTTATATATATATATATATTTATATATATATATATATATATATATATATTATCTTAGGAGAAAAAAGGCCTGTGAGTTTTCAGCTGACAAAAGTTGTATGTTCTAGAACTATTATTTTACTCGTCGCAAGGGAATTGGAGACTGTGAAAGAAACAACGCGTTTCCCCCCGCTTCCTAATTAGGTTGGCGTAGTAATTAGTTTTGACAATGCATTATGCATCCGGTGACAATGCATTACGAATTTTTTTTAGGAAAATAAAACGAAATGGCGGCTCCAAGATAGTGGACGAGTTTTGTGATTATGGTTCGATTCGATTGATTCAAAATTGGTGAATGGGGGTTGTCGGGGTCGGAGATTACGAATTTTTTGTCAAAATTCCTAAATTCAAGATGGCGGCTTCAAGTTGGGGGACGAGTTTTGTGATTATGGTCCGATTCTATTCAAAATTGGTATGTGGAGGTTTTTGGGGTCGGAGATTATGTTTTTTTCGTCAAAATTCATAAATTCAAGTTGGCGGACGAGTTTTGTCATTATGGTCCAATTCAATTCAAAATTGGTATGAAGGGTGTTTTCGGGGTCGGAAATTATGAAACTTTTGTCGAAACTAGTGAATTCAAGATGGCGGCCTCAAGATAGAGGGCGAGTTTTGTGATTATTGTAACGAACCTAGGCCGGACCTGTCGCCTCACGTGTTGCCATCGACAGCGATGAGATCATCCCCGGAGATATTCGAGAACCATCCAGTGCGCTCTTCCGCGGAAAACAACGGTCAATATTGGAAACAATTGGAACATGCCGTCGCCAACCGTCCGAATTCGAAACATCGAGAATGCTGTATCGGAGATAAATAGGAAAACCTCAAGTGGAGTAGAACAGTCGGAACGAGCCCATACCATCGAGCTATACAGTGGCGTAGTAATATAAATTAAGTTGTAGATTAAGTGTTAAATAAATTATTTAAACCAAGTTAAGTTTATTTACGTTACAATTGGTGTCGGAAGTGAGATTTTGAAAATAAACAAGTGATCGCGAAGTGGACAATTGTGCGTGGGAATATAAACTGATACACTGTTCGCGTGAAACAGAAAATAGACAGTGGCCCGGTTTTCGCGAAGTGGACAATTGTGCGTGGGAATATAAACTGATACACTCTTCGCGTGAAACAGACAATAGACTGGTGGCCCGTGGAAAAGAATTCGCGAAGTGAATTTTTAACAAGAAAAGAAAAGTGCGCCTTGCGGATTTGAAGGTAGCGGAATTGAAACAGGAATTGGAGGAAAGGGAACTGGAAACAACGGGTAAAAAGCAAGTACTCCAGGAAAGACTTGCAGAAGGACTTATACAAGAAGGTGAGGACCCCGAAACATTTTATTCGAAGTTCCGGAGGTGATTTGAGTCCGATAATAAAATCCTTGAAAGAAGAGCTGCAACAAAATTCTAGAAATCTGAAGAGAAGCTTCTAGAAAATTCAAGAAGCCTGGAAGAAAATTCTAGAAATCTGAAGAGAAGCTTCAGAAAATTCAAGAAGCCTGGAAGAGAAGTTCCTGGAAAACACAGAAGGCCTAAAAAAGAATTGTGTGGTGTGGCTAATTTCCTAGAAGAAAGAATGGGAACCGTTGAGACAGAGATAGATAAAATTAGGGAGCAAATGAACACGGAGGTAGATAAAATCAAAGATGGGGTCGAGGCAGAGATGGACAAGATGAAGGAAATAATCAGCGATGGAATCAAAGACGGAATCGAGGCAGAAATGGACAAAATAAAGGAAACGATCAGTAAGCTGGAAAAACAAATTAATAATGCGTCCTCCACAGAGATGGTTAACGAAAATGCAATGCTGGACTTGAGTTTGAACGTGGATAAAGTTCAAGAGGGTATAAAAGATGTCAAGGTCATTTCAGAAATAGGGAAGCTTCCATGAAGCCGCCCAGTTCGATGGAAAACTCCATGGGCAAATTACCGCCGGCAGTTTGAAGCAGCGGCCAAAGCAAACGGATGGAATGCAGGGGAAAGAGCTGTAGCACTGACACTTGCATTACGTGGAGAAGCGACAATATTCTACAAACTCTCACCGCCCAAGAACAGGAGGACTATGATCAGCTGATTAAACATCTAGAATTACGATATGGCCACGCCCATTTGGAACACGTATACCACTCCCAGCTGAAAAATCGCTGCCAAAATCGGGCGAATCCTTACAAGAATTCGAAACTGACATTGCACGCTTGTTTCGTCTCGCATATCCAGCCACACCAGAAAATGTAATGGAGCGACTAGCGGTTCAAGCATTCTTGGATGGACTCCGTGACCAAGAAACCAGACAAGCGTTGATATTAGCTCGTCCAACACATCTCGTAGACGCACTGGCACGAGCTTTAGAATTTGAGGCAGCAAAACAATGCTGCAAAAGCCAAAGTAAAGTTCAAACGATTGAGGAAGACTCACAGGAGCCTGCTAACTTGGAAGCTGCCATAAGAAAAGTGATGAAGGAAGTGTTGCCTGAGAAAAGACTTATAAGATGCCGGAATTGTCGCAAAATTGGACATGTGCGTAGCAAATGTCCAACATTCATCGACTCCGATGCAGGAAAACTAAGAAAGGTCGATGAGAAGGGGCAACCCGTCGGCATGTGTCCGGCAAGCCCCGGTTAACAACGCATATGTCGCTATGCTTCAACGACAGAACAAGGGTGTCTTCGTAGACGGTCTCATCAATAACGAGCCTTGCACCATGCTGCTAGATACAGGTGCGACTAGGACAATTCTCGGCCTTCCTTTGCCAGAACACCGGAACGGATTGAACTGACAACTTGAAGCTACGCACAGCAACAGGGGAGCCAGCTACTGTATATGGCGAGCTACCGATTGAAATAATTTTGGGCAACACTAAAGTGAAACATCAGGCACTTGTAGCGGACATCGAAGACGATGCAATCATCGGAATGGACATCATGAATTCCAGAGGGTTTGAATTGATTTCAAAGACGGCGTCCTACGTGTCAACGGAGAAGAGCTGGTACTTCATGGGAGAAGTGAAGAGTTGATCCGTGTGCTGTTGGCTGAAGATGTAAGCGTACCTGAGAGGGCTGAAACCATTCTGGAGGCTCGCCTGACGGGAGTGCGAGCAGTGGAGACGTGGTGATGTTCGAGCCCAAACTTCATGATGAGAAAATTGACGAGGGATTGCACTAGGAAGACCTTGTTGCGTGCTGACAAATTTGTGCCGGTAAGGGTCATGAATGTCAATTATTTCCCAGTGACCTTGAAGAAAGGAACAATTTTGGGGCACTGCTCGTCAGTTTCATCCGTGATCCGGGCGTACGAGGTACGATTAGCCAACCCAACAACTTGCCCACAGAACTAGAGAAATTAGTTGCCATCTCTTCCAAAGACATAAAACCAGCTCAACAGCCCAAACTAAGAGATTTAGTCAAAAGTACCAAGACATCTTCGATACCGGACAAGGAAAAGGGGTCGAACTAATGTGGTCCAGCACAAGATTGATACTGGGGTGCCCGACCGATCCGGCAATCAGCAAGAAGACTTCCTCTTGCCAAGAAGGCAGAGGCTGACAAAATAGTCAGCGATATGGGAAAAGAAGGAGTTATCGAACCGTCTGACAGTCCCTGGTCCTTCCAGTCGTACTGGTGAAGAAAAAGGATGGATCGACACGCTTTTGTGTAGACTATCGCCAACTTAATAATGTCACGAAGAAGGACAGTTACCCTCTCCCGAGAATAGATGACACCCTAGACACGTTGGCTGGTTCCACGATTTTCTCGACCCTTGATCTGAAGAGTGGATACTGGCAAGAGAACTCGCTCAGGAAGATCGAGAAAAGACTGCTTTACCATCGGCTCAGGATTGTGGCAGTTCACCGTTATGCCATTCGGGCTCTGTAATGCTCCCGCCACATTCGAAAGATTGATGGAAACAGTACTGAAGGGACTCTCATGGAACACGTGTCTAGTGTATCTCGACGACATAATTGTGGTCGGCAGATCGTTCGAGGACCACGTGAAAACTTGGAGGAAGTATTCCTGCGATTGAGGAACTCCGGATTGAAGCTGAGCCCTAAGAAATGCCACCTGTTCCAAAAGAAGTACGATACCTCGGCCACGTTGTCTCTGGGGAAGGAGTAGCAGTGGATGACCAGAAGATCAAAGCTGTTAAGGATTGGCCCATCCCAAAAGACATTCACCAACTTCGAAGTTTCCTTGGTTTGTGCACATACTATCGCCGATATGTGCTGGGGTTCGCAAACATCGCTCAACCACTGACCAGGCTCCCGGAAGGTCAAACAAAGTTCCAGTGGTCCGAAGAATGCCAAGACTCGTTCAGGAAGCTGAAGGAGCTTTGATTAACGCACCTGTTCTGAGCTATCCCTACCCAACGGGAAGTTCATTTTGGATACGGACGCCAGCAACGTGGACTTGGAGCTGTCCTATCTCAGATCCAGGAGGGGCAGGAGAAGGTCATTGGTTATTTCAGCAAGACGCTCAGCAAACCAGAGCGCAATTACTGTGTCACCAGGCGAGAGCTGTTAGCTGTTGTAAAGGAGTGGAGCACTCTACAAGTACGTGTATGGAAGAAGATTCCTGTTGAGAACTGACCATGCAGCTCTCAAATGGCTCTTACAGTTCAAAAATCCTGAGGGTCAAGTAGCACTTTGGGATCGAGAGACTCCAAGAATTCGATTTCGAGATCGAACATCGAGCCGGAACTAGCCATAAGAATGCAGATGCCTTGTCGCGAAGACCATGTCCAGATGATTGCTCACATTGCCGACGAGCAGAAGAGAAAGAAGCAACACTTTGTAGAACCGCGGCAATGGATGACAACTGGAATGACAGCAGGATCCAGAAAGACCAAGAGAGAGACCCTGCCCCTGGCTTAGTCGTCAGCTGGAAGAAGGGCAACGAAGACCATCATGGCAGGAAGTCGCAGGTTACTCGCCGGCTGTTAAGTCCTATTGGGCACAATGGAACTCTCTTATTCTGGACAATGGGATCCTGAAACGTGTGTTGGAGGCCGATATTGGTGGGGAAGACAGACGCCAAATAATTGTTCCCAGGAACAGAAGAGAGGAAGTGCTGCGGGAAATCCATGATGGAGTCGCCGGAGGACATCTGGGAGTGACGAAGACCCTGCAGAAAGTGAGGCAACGGTTTTACTGGGCAAATTGTCAAGCTGACGTCCAGGACTGGTGCAGGAAGTGCGCTATGCGCTGCTAGCAATGGACCTCGAATACGCCCAAGGCCCCGATGCGTCAGTACAACGTAGGCAGCCCGTTCGAGAGAATAGCCATTGACATCGCCGGCCCGTTTCCGTATCCGACCACGGAATAAATACATCCTTGTGGCAATGGACTACTTCAGTAAGTGGGCGGAAGCCTATGCCCGCCCAACCAGGTAGCCATCACCGTCGCCGACGTCTTGGTGAAAGAATGGATATGTCGATTCGGTATTCCAATGGAGCTGCACTCGGATCAAGGCAGACAATTTCGCGTCCAACCTTTTCCAAGAAATATTTCTTCTGCTGAACATCCGCAAGACACGAACCTCGGCTCTTCATCCGCAGTCCGATGGAATGGTGGACGGATGAACAGGACGATCAACCGCCACTTGTCCAAGGTTGTTCTGACCATCAAAGAGACTGGGACCCGTATCTTCATTTGTTCCTGATGGCCTATCGATTCGCAGTACACGAGTCAACCGGTCAAACTCCTGCTAGTATTATAATGGGCCGAGAACTGCGACTGCCTTGTGACCTGAAGTTTGGGATACCGCCAGGACAAGACACTGCGGGAGAGGACTACGTCAGCAAACTTCGGCAGAGAATGGACGACATCCACGAACGAGTCCGGTTGAACATCCAGAGTGCCAGCGATAAAATGAAGAAGACCTATGACATCAAGGCCGACGCTGGAGGATTTAAGGTTGATGACCTGGTTTGGCTGTACAACCCCAAACGTCGTCGTGGACTATCACCAAAGTTGCGGAACTCGTGGAAGGCCCGTATAAAATTGTGAAAAGGATAAACGACCTTGTGTACCGAATCCATAAGCCACCCTGAGGGAAACCAAGGGTCGTCCATTTCAACAGGTTGGCCCCATACGCTGGAAACCATGACCAAGTTCGCACCCTCAGCCACCGGAGGATGATATGACGTTCGAGAAGTTTATGTCCTTGTATTCAAACGGGCAGAAAGTTCTACATGGGGTTACTAGAGAGGAGTCACGAGACCTTTCGAGGTGCCTGCTGACTACGCACTAGCGCACTGTGTGGCAGAAGATCTTCAAATGTCCAGGGCATCGCCGTAGTGTTCTCCAAGAAATTTGGTCAACTCCAAACACTGCGGGAGCAGAATCCAGAAGTTGGTGGGTGCTACAGTTGAAGAAAGGCCAGAGAAACATCTACTACCTAGTTACCAAGAGGCATTCCCAAGATAAACCGTCCTATGAAGATGTCTGGAAGAGTCTCACCAAACTAAGAGATACTATGGTGGACCAGAATCTGGTGGATCTAGCAATTCCAAAATTGTCCTGTGGTATTGATGGGTTGGACTGGAGAGTCATAAGAAGTATGCTGGAGGCGATATTCAGATCCAGCGGCGTCAAGATTTTGGTTTGCTGTAACCCTCTTCCACGACCGATCATGAAGACCGTGGAGTGTTACTTCCATCGAACTTCACGGTGCAGATATGGGGAGTCATGCAGATATCGTCACACTCCAAGGATGAAATTTCGGGACGAAATGTCTTTAAGAAGGGGGCAATGTAACGAACCTAGGCCGGACCTGTCGCCTCACGTGTTGCCATCGACAGCGATGAGATCATCCCCGGAGATATTCGAGAACCATCCAGTGCGCTCTTCCGCGGAAAACAACGGTCAATATTGGAAACAATTGGAACATGCCGTCGCCAACCGTCCGAATTCGAAACATCGAGAATGCTGTATCGGAGATAAATAGGAAAACCTCAAGTGGAGTAGAACAGTCGGAACGAGCCCATACCATCGAGCTATACAGTGGCGTAGTAATATAAATTAAGTTGTAGATTAAGTGTTAAATAAATTAGTTAAACCAAGTTAAGTTTATTTACGTTACATTATGGTCCGATTCGATTCAAAATTGGTATTTGGAGGTTTTCGGGGTCAAAAATCATGAGTTTGTTATTCTCTCTTCGATAAAACTAAATGCTATTTCATATTATTCCTCCGCTACCTATTTCTCCAAACCAATTTTGGAGGGAATACGAGTATTCTGCATGTCTCGCGGAAGAATTTGACATTTCATTTTATTTTGAAATATTTACTTCCAACTGTTGGACTTGGCAACACTGCTGGAAGCAAAATAGACAGTAACGTGTCTTGAAAATATACAACAGGACGTTATTCGGTGCAATTGTGAGAATAAACGATTTCAAAATGAACCGGACTATCTACGGAGTCAAAATGACTGAAATATGTGAAATTCAAATATTTTATTTTTTCACATATAGCTTTGTAAAATACCACACTCGTTATATTTTTCTCAATAGAACCAGTATATTCATTCATATTTCATGTAATTCGTTGCTTTCTGGTGGATGCAAAATGTATGCTTTATGAAAGGAAGCAAAATTGCTGCGAGATGAAAATAAATATATAATATATATATATATATATATATATATATATATATATATATATATATATACATCTATAAAGATATAAATATTATCTTAGAAGAAAAAATGCCGGTGGGTTTTCCAATTATCTCCTCAGAGCGTAAGAATATCAATTACATTTTCTAAATCTATTCCAAATTGGGTTTTACCAGCCCTCATAAAAGGATTAGTATGTGCTAAATGGTACATAGGGAAAGAAGTGTTCTTATAAACAGTATTATTATTTGAAGTGCTTTGGTGTAGTGGTCATTCTGTGCGTCCATAGAGTTATTCAGAAAGCTGGTGAGTACATTCGTTTTGAACTATCTCCTCTTATGGATCTAATAACTGAAATATTGTTATTTTCACAAGCTTTTATTCAGTTTTACTTGTTCGTTAGGGTCAAATCTTGCTAGATAATTTTTGACCGACTTCTAGTCGTCCGATTTATTTGAAATTAGGCAGGTATACATACATCATTCTGGTGACAAGGCATTATGGAATTTTTGTTAGAGAAAAAAATAAATGGTCCTATTTCATTCAAAATTGTTATGTGGGGGTTTTCGAGGTCGGATATTATGAATTTTATATATATATATATATATATAATAACTATGAATTTGAGATAAACTTAGTAGAAAGGATATTCCTTGAGGTTGCAGTCAAAATTAATGGCCAGTGAAAAAAGAAAAACTCTTTCTACTTTAGTCAAGCTTTCGAAAATGTTTATTTTCATTATCAAGACAGCTGTAAAAAAGGAAAACACATTTGTGAAATACGATTTTAAACAAATCTATAGAACTTACTAAGGTGAGGTTAAGTGAAGACAGCGATCTAATTACCATTTTGTGATTGAGAAAATTTTCTAAATCATATCACTATGAAACACTACTAGTAATATATATATAAAAGTTAAACAATTGCAAACGCACATATTGTTTAAGAAACTTTATTTAAACAATTTAAAATTTGACAAGTACAAAATTACCACATGGTTGAAGCATGACTGAAAAAGGAAAATGGTGGATGACAGGTAATGCACGACATGAAGTGTCAAGTGTCATATGTCAAAGACAAAATGTCATGGGAGAAACATGTGTTTTGTCCACAAAACAAAAGGAATAGTATCAATCTATACGACAAAAATTGATAAATGAGAGAAAAAATCAAGAAATACTAAGCAGTTTTTTATCTTTCAAAACTTCAGTTAGAATCATGTTTCAACAAATAATTGTAAATGACACTTAGGTTGGAAATATCAGATCGTTTATTCATGCTATTCGGTTCATTTTTTATGTAAACCATTTCAAGGAAATTCCTTTTGTGGTAGTTATTCTCTACTGCTAAAATGGAAGGGTTGTTGAAATTACTAAAATGATTAGAATTTATATTATGTTCAGCTAATGCACAACTTCTTTTTTTAATTTTACAATCACCCTTATGAGATGTTAAATTCCTTCCGGTCTGCCCGATATATATTTTATCACAGTTAAGGCAAGGAATACTATAAATGACATTTGATTTTTCATAAATCGTTAAAGGGGCTCTAGTTCTAGTGTACAGGCTAGCAATAGTTTTAATATTTTTGTTGGCAATGCGTAGTTCATCTAATTTAAAGACATTGGTCAGTTTAGAAGTTAGTTCTCTTACATAAGGTAATGTTTTATAAATAAATGATTCTACTGGTTGAGGTTGAACAATTGAATTTATTATTGGAGAATTTACTGTTGCAAGGTCAAAATTTATATTTGCATTTCCAGTTTCAATAATAGTAACACTGGGTTGACGATCAGTACTGAATATTAATTTATCAATGAATTTAATTGGATATGAGTTTCCTTTTAAGATGGTTTTTAATTCATTTAAATATTCCTTTTGAAAAATTGGATGTGATAAACACACTACTCTGTTCTTCATACCTTTCACCAGGTTTGTTCTCATGTTAGGAGCATGATAGAAATGGAAAGTTATGAATCTATTAGAACATATTGGTTTCCTATAGCATTTTGTGCGAAGAATATTGTCCAACCCTCTACATACTCTCATATCTAAATAAGGGATGCTTCGGTTGACTTCTACCTCAGAGGTAAATTGTAAATTGATATCGTAGCTATTGAAGTAGAATAAGGCTTCATCTACTTTGTCATAAGGTACAGAGAGGATCAAATCATCCACATATCTTTTAACAAAAGGAATGTTGAAAGGAATAAGGGTTGAAACATCTTCCACTAGATCATCTAACACATAGTTCACTAATATTGGAGAAACAGTGGAACCCATGTTGGTACCAAAAATTTGTTTGTAATAAGTGTCATTAAAATTTGAAAAATTAGACTCAAAAATGAATTCAAGTATGACAATGAATGCACTCCACGATAAATCGCAATGGTTTTTTATACTGTTCCATTTGTTGGATAAACTGGCTCTAATAACCTCAAACGGAAGGTTTGTAAAAAGAGAAACAACATCAAAACTGACTATGATGTAATTTTCAGGAAGTACGTAATTATTGATGAATATGCTGAAATCAAAAGAATCTTTTATATAGTATTCATTGTCTATGTCATAAGCATTGGTTAGAATTGAAGTTAAAAATTTTGCTAAGTGACTATTAGGGGCATTAACTGAGGAAACAATAGGTCTCATAGCTAGAGTGGGTTTATGTATTTCAGGTAAAGCATAGAATCTGGGGGCTATTGAATTATAAATATTCAATTTTTTAGCTGTGGTTGAATCGATGAAATCTTTTTTTAATAGATCAGATACTAATTTGTTGGCATTCTGTTGCAAAGTGCTGATTTTCTCATAATATTTATGATCATCTAATAGTTCCAAACTTTTGTCAAGGTAGTCTTGTTTGTACATTATAACTGTCACATTATCTTTATCACTTCTGACAATGTATAAATTGGGATTGTCTTTGAAAAACTTTTTGCATTTAATGAAAATGTGATGTAAAGCATCTTTTTTAGAGGAAAATTTATGTAAGTAATTAGTAATAATGTTAGTACATTGAGCTCTGTAACAATCTTGTTCACTGTAAGGGAACATGGAAATTATAGATTTAACGTCGGCTAATAATGAAGGTACTCTGAAATCTTTTATGTTAGGACACAAACTGAATTTTGGGCCAAGTGATAAAAAACGTTTTATATCATTTGGAATAAGAATGTCAGTTAAGTTTTTTATCCATTTATCTTGTATTTTTATATTCAAAAAAGCAGTTATTTTTAGGTTTTGAAGTTTGTTTTTATGTTTTTGTTGAGTTTCATGAAAAACTTTTTTATATTTCATTTTTGGTCTACTGTTAAATTCTGCAAAAATGGTTGAAGGGAGTGTGATTCGTAATTTATCTTCAATATTTTTCAATTCCTTCTCAAATTTAATGCACTCGCAAAATGTAACTTTAATTTCCAAATTTAATATTGTTTTTTTCAACCTGTTATTGAAATCTTGGATCTTTCTTCCTGTTTGTCCCCTCTGGTGATGAAGTAGTGGTGTTATGTTGGAAATGCCATTGGTGATATGGTTTGGAAAAATACTAAGATTTTTACATCTGGTAAGGGAAATCTTCTTATTGTGAGTAGTCGCTATCTTGATGTTAACTTTGGCCCAACGTTTAAGTAACGTCACACAAGTGAGTCCGTACTCTAGTTGAATGTTGTTGAAAAACCCCATATCTGTAATGTGTTGAAGAAGGGTAGTCTCGTGACTGGACTAGTTGAAAATAACTATGAATTTGAAATAAACTTAGTAGAAAGGATATTCCTTGAGGTTGCAGTCAAAATTAATGGCCAGTGAAAAAAGAAAAACTCTTTCTTATTTAGTCAAGCTTTCGAAAATGTTTATTCTCATCATCAAGACAGCTGTAAAAAAGGAAAACACAATTGTGAAATACGATTTTAAACAAATCTATAGAACTTACTAAGGTGAGGTTAAGTGAAGACAGCGATCTAATCACCATTTTGTGATTGAGAAAATTTTCTAAATCATATCACTATGAAACACTACTAGTAATATATATAAAAGTTAAACAATTGCAAACGCACATATTGTTTAAGAAACTTTATTTAAACAATTTAAAATTTGACAAGTACAAAATTACCACATGGTTGAAGCATGACTGAAAAAGGAAAATGGTGGATGACAGGTAATGCATGACATGAAGTGTCAAGTGTCATATGTCAAAGACAAAATGTCATGGGAGAAACATGTGTTTTGTCCACAAAATAAAAGGAATAGTATCAATCTATACGACAACAATTGATAAATGAGAGAAAAAATTAAGAAATACTAAGCAGTTTTTTATCTTTCAAAACTTCAGTTAAAATCTAGTTTCAACAAATAATTGTAAATGACACTTAGGTTGGAAATATCAGATCGTTCATTCATGCTATTCGGTTCATTTTTTATGTAAACCATTTCAAGGAAATTCCTTTTGTGGTAGTTATTCTCTACTGCTAAAATGGAAGGGTTGTTGAAATTACTAAAATGATTAGAATTTGTATTATGTTCAGCTAATGCACAACTGTTTTTTTTTAATTTTACAATCACTCTTATGAGATGCTATGCGGCCTGTTGAATTCCTACCGGTCTGCCCGATATATATTTTATCACAGTCAAGGCAAGGAATACTATAAATGACATTTGATTTTTCATAAATCGTTAAAGGGGCTTTAGTTCTAGAGTACAGGCTAGCAATAGTTTTAATATTTTTGTTGGCAATGCGTAGTTTATCTAATTTAAACACATTGGTCAGTTTAGAAGTTAGTTCTCTTACATACGGTAATGTTTTATAAATAAATGATTCTACTGGTTGAGGTTGAACAATTGAATTAATTATTGGAGAATTTAATGTTGCAAGGTCAAAATTTATATTTGCATTTCCAGTTTCAATAATAGTAACACTGGGTTGACGATCAGTACTGAATAGTAATTTATTAATAAATTTAATTGGATATGAGTTTTCTTTTAAGATAGTCTTTAATTCATTTACTAGTAGTGTTTCATAGTGATATGATTTCGAAAATTCCCTCAATCACAAAATGGTGATTAGATCGCTGTCTTCACTTAACCTTACCTTAGTAAGTTCTATAGATTTGTTTAAAATCGTATTTCACAATTGTGTTTTCCTTTTTTACAGCTGTCTTGATAATGAAAATGAACATTTTCGAAAGCTTGACTAAATAAAAAAGAGTTTTTCTTTTTTCACTGGCCATTAATTTAGACTGCAACCTCAAGGAATATCCTTTCTACTAGGTTTATTTCAAATTCATAGTTATTTTCAACTAGTCCAGTCACGAGACTACCCTTCTTCTTCTTTCTATATATATATATATATATATATATATATATATATATATATATGTTATCTTAGGAGAAAAAAAGCCTGTGAGTTTTCAGCTGACAAAAGTTGTATGTTCTAGAACTATTATTTTTCTCGTCGCAAGGGAATTAGAGAATGTGAAAGAATCAACGCGTTTCCCCCCGCTTCTTAATTAGGTTGGCGTAGTAATTAGTTTTGACAAAACATAAAGTTTTGATTATTTTTAAGAAGATAAAATTGTTTGTCCAGAGGTAGAGACAGCGAGGTTAAGGGACGGGATTCGTGGAATTAGGTACTCAATTGGGAAGGATAATCTTCTCAGTGCCATTGAATATTAATTAAATTTTCTGTATCTATTTCAAAGTGGGCATCAATAGCCCTCATAAAAGGATTTGTTCAATGTTCAAACAGAATGGTATATAAGAGGAGAAGTGTTGTTATGGAAAGTAATATTATTTGAAGAGCTAGTTTGATCGAAGTGCTCAGGTGTGTTGGTCATTTTGTACCTCCATAGAGTGAGTTATTCAGAAAGTTGGTGAGTACATTCGTTCTGAACTATCTCTTCTCATGGATGTAATAACTGAAATGTTGTTATTTTTACAAGCTTTTAATCAGTTTCACCTGTTCGATCGTTCGTTAGTTGCTCAGGGTCAAATCTTGCAAATTAATTTTGACCGACTTCTAGTCGTCCGATTTATTTGAAATTTGGCAGGTATACATACATAATTCTGGTGACAAGGCATTATGAAATTTTTGTTAGAGAAAAAAATAAATGGTCCTATTTCATTCAAAATTGATATGTGGGGGTTTTCGGGGTCGAATATTATGATTTTTTTGTCAAAATTTGTAAATAATTTTGAAGGCAAGCCTCTATTCGAACCGTGTACTGAAAACGTATAAAATAAGTTCAGGTCGCTAACAGGATGATTTGATTATATTTTGTTGAATTATTTGGTTTCAAAAAGCTTGTCGCGCGAATTGTAATAAAGTTTATACTTCGACAAGTTGTTACTTGTTTGATATTCAAAAGAATAATATTTGTTTTATATTATTATATTCTCTCAGTCTACTTTTTTAGTAAATTTCCTGCTGTTTGATTTTTTTTTCCATTTGCAAAACTGCAATAGTTTTTGAGATATTCGCGAGAAAACGGAATCCTTTTTTGATAAATTGTTTATAACTTTTGCAATTTTTTTGAGCGTTACTTGAACTGTTTCAAAAAGTTTCTAGAATTCGTGACAAGTGTGCTTGTGAAATTTTAATTCTTTTCAAGGACAGTACTATATATTTTCTATTCAATATATCAAATTCTACAATTTTGAAAGTGATTGGAATGAGGAAAGCTGCGGCTTTTTTAGTACTTCTATAATTCCGGCCATTCGGCGATCTGAAATATCTGCTCCGGAAAACCGCAGAAAACCGTGTGCATATGAGTTTACATTTCTAAAATATTTTGTTTCCTATTTCATATCATTATATTCTCACATTTTATTCAGAGAACGTGTTGTAAAGCTGGAAGAGAACATTTTTGATTGTGTAGTGTAGCGTTTGTCAGTTTGTATTTGTAAATTTTTGTATGAATATTTGTCTTAAGTTTGTTTTTCCGGGATAGTTGGGTGGAATAAATGCACCTTAAATATTTATTAAAATTGAAATGATATCTGTCTTCTTTCTCCATACTTCTTCCTACTAAGTTGTGCGAAGTGATATGGTGGAAACGGGTTGAATTGTTTCCTTGGGATTTTGTCATATCCTGGGTGGAAAGGAAGCGGATCCGTCGAGGCCTCTCTGGGGTACCTTTACCCTTTCTGGGAATGTTTTATGCTCGAGTGTTTTTGAGCTATTTGGCGCTTGGATTGTGGATGCCATCTCCATGGAGGTTCGCCTCGTCCTAGTGGATCATCTCCAAGGGGGTGTATAATGCCCTGTTGGTCTTGGGGTCGTCTCCGAGGTGGATTACCCACACCCAGAGAGTCATCTCCAGTGGGTTTCACCACGTCGTGGGAGGCCTTCTCCATGGGACTTTTTTCATGTCCTGGTTGGATGTGCCTGGTATTAACGTCCCAGGAGTTCATTGCCGCCTCCGGCGATTATTGCCAACCCGGAGTTCTTTTTTCGCCCAGGAGTTTTTCCCTTCCCGGAATTTATCTCTGTCCCGGATTTTTTTTTTGTTTCCGGAGTTTTCGATCCAATGAAATCAATTGGTACCTTTTTATGAACACTTCGCGGGACAAGGTTTTTGAAACCAAATAATTCAACAAAAAATAATTAAATCGTTGTCAGCGATGACTTGAACTTATTTCATACGATTTAGTACACGGCTTGAATGAAAGCTTGTCTTCAAAATGGTTTTTCATTAGTTATTCTATTTATAATTTGAAACAAAAATAAATCACTACGAGTTGGTAAAAACAATGATATACGTTTTATTGTCCAAAAATCAATAAATAGCTATTTATTTTCCATAACATCAACTTAATAATTGGTACATATAAAAGAAAAGACCCATCATTTATTTGGGAATCATTTTTACTTTATACGTCTGTACTTCACTTTGAGAAAATACTTCAGATACAAAACGATTATATTTCGTCACACGTTTTTCCATTTATGTGCGTATTTCAAGCCGTTTCTACTATACACCTATTAAAAAAAAAAATTAATTTTTTTTCACTAATGTAGAAGATTTCTGAAAATACATAGATAGTAATAATATTAGTATGTAATAATCATAACGCACTTTTGCAGATAGTGCAGTGATAACCACGATATCAAAGACTGTCCGTGGTATATATATATATATATTTATATATATATATATATATATATATATATATATATATATATATATATATATATATATATATGTTCAGTGTGACCCATTTAAAATGGAACCACCCCTGTGGAATACGCATTTTTCAATCAATCCAAAAATAATATTGAGAGTCAAAAACTGTATTCTGACACAAATTTTCATAACTTTAATTTCATTTCCAAACCACTCTATGGTTTTTTTCTTTGTCAAAAACGGCAAAAGTTCATTAGGCAATTTTTGTTTTCGAATTTGACTACACCACTGGATTTGTAGTCGCTATAAATAGAAACCATCATAAAAAAAAATTGGTTAACAACGAAGTTACAACAACTTAAATTCTGGAATAGAAGTATTTGATTATTATTTTTATTTAGATTTAGATAAATGTGTTGAACTAATGGGGGTTTGGTAGAAGCCACAAGAATTCAAATATTTAATTTTAAACTAATGTTTATTTTAGTTTTAGTTTTTGCATGACGTTTCATTGTTGAATAAATACTTTAAAACTTGTTCTGTTCATTTCGTTTCTATCGGCTATGGAAGAATGTACTACTGTATAACTTCAGAATGAATTTCAAATTTTCTGTTCTTTTCGAATACACTTATAACCTACACTTGAATAAATGATTTCAAAGCAATATACTTTACAAATCCAGTGGCTTAGTCAAATTTTTATTACAACGGAATGGAACGGAATGAGCTATTGACTTCGGATTTTCACTGTACAAGTTCACTGGTGTTCTTATTTGTATCGACGGTGTTGCCAGATCATAAATATGTCTATAATCTAAATGAAATTATAATCATATACTTTGTTTCCAAAATTGAAATTGTTGTAACTTCGTTGTTTACCATTATTTTCTTATGAAATTTCCATGGTTTTTATTAACAACGACTACGAATCCAGTGGTATAGTCAAACTTGGAAAATTGCCTTATAAACTTATGCCGTTTTTGACAAAGAAAATAAATCATAGTGTGCCTTGGAAATGAAACTGGAGTTATGAGAATTTGTGTCAAGATACAGTTTTTGTTGCTAAAATTTTTTTTTTTGAGATTGATGGAAAAATGCGTTTTCCACAGGGGTGGTTCCATTTCAAATGGGTCGCACTGTATATAAATATATATATATATATATATATATATACACTCAAAACTCATCCTCCATCTTGGGGCCGTCATCTTGAATTTATGAATTTTGACAAATATTCCGTAATATTCAACTACGGAAACCCCCAAATACAAATTTTGAATCGTATCGGACCATAATCACAAATTTTGCCGCCATCTTGGAGCCGCCATTTTGTTTTTTTTCTCCAACAAATTCCATAATGCATTGTCACCGGAAATATGAACAATTACTAAATTTCAAAATAATCGGACTACTAAAAGTTGGTCAAAATTCATTTGCAAAATCTTACCCAAACTGAAGGTACGAACAAACAAGTAAAACTTAATGAATAAAATTATCACAAGTAGAGAAAACATTATACTCCGTCCATGTTTTTCTCTCTCTGTTATCTGTATATTTTATTTTTTATAATTTTTCCAAGCAAATAATGTAAAATTAAGAATAAAATCAAAAAGTTTAATTTTATATTTTATTTTGTTCAAAATTAGATGTGAAATAGTTTATTATAAATGATATCGAGGTAGCAGAATGCCATCAATGTCCCTTTGGGAGTTGACAATTTCTATTCCATCACATTTAATTGTCATTATACCATGCATACTATAACTATATATCATTTATCCAAACTCCTCCACCACAGTAAAAGTATTTTATTCCCGATAATACTATTCGTTATATTATATCGAATTGATGTGGCACATATTCAATGTAAACCATATTAGTCCAACTTCAGTATGAAAATAACATAAACAAGTATGTTCAACGAAGGATATAATCATCTGAACACACGTTGAATAGAAATATAAAAGAAACAAAAATGGGCATTTTCTGATAGTATTAAGCTACATTGGTTAATTAAGGATGGAAGAAGGGGGCATACCGCTTTTTTCTGACGTGATGATTTCTACCAGTAGACAGAAAAAATGCTTTTGGAAAATCCGGCAGTTTCATACAATGTTACATTGCCAATTGAAAAACCAAATGTTTTTACCACACATGTTTTTACCTTACTGTATTATATCATATATTAATCTTTTTATCAACATTTCAACTATCATTGTACTACTGGCCACGTTTATACCGTGTCTTGGTATGCTGACTAATGATTATATTCCAACCAAATTATGTTAGTCAGTATGTGCACTTGGTCAAGTGACTAGCTTGATTTGGTACCGAAATTTGTTGTTTTCCAGACTATAATACTAAGTTGACTAAGATGGTGTAAACAGTATGATAAGTTTTATCAACCGTGACTGTAAATTTTGTTTGAAAAATTGCTAAGCGTTCTGTCGTGGTTATCGCACTGGTTGAATGAACCGAATGGAAACATCTGCCATAAAAAAGATAGCGAGAAAGTGTTAGTGAAAAATATGTTTTGTGATCTAACTTAGTTTCCGCATCATTACCTCGGAAATTGTTTTATATATTTTTGTTAGTATTTTTTATATAAAATGAGTTGCTGTAGTTGAACCTCCTATAAAAAAGTCCAAAGGTATTAATTGGACAGATGAAGAAACCAGTGCGTTTCTCCAAATATTTTTGGACAAGAAAATTATATCAATTTTGGATAGCAAAAAATTTAAACACCCAGACTTTTACAAGAGCCTTGAAGAAGACTTGTTGAGTAGGGGCTTTAAAAAAACTGCCAAACAAATGAAATGAAAAATGACTGAGCCTGAGCTCACTGACATCCAGACATTGTCATTGACAGATGACACAATTCCGAATTATATAGCAGAGTTTCAAACCGTTCTCTTGGTTACATAAGTAAATATATACTAGACCAGAACCAATTTGGTTTTAATCATTTGACAAAACACGATGTAAATAAACTATCACTGAAACATTTGGTTTGAATTTGGTCACATACACTTGGTAAGGTTACCAAATTACGGTATATGGCCACTGTCTCACACAAGCTATGCTTTTGTGACCTAACTACGTTTATTTTTGATTTTTTTAATCTATACCACTCCGGCAGTGTAATGTATTTATATAGCACTCTTGCAGTGCAATGTACTTCACCTTCTAAATAAACGACTTATAATTATTATATTATTATTATAATATGTATCGTAATTCTTATGAAGCTTTATTTTCTAGCAAATTCGAAGTATCAATGGAAGACTTCGTAGAAGAGTTTGTATGCCCAATATGTTTGACCTACATGATGCCGCCTATCCGGCAATGCACACAAGGCCACAGCTTCTGCATGGATTGCTTCATCAGAATATCAAGATGTGCGATTTGTAGGGGGCCTAAGACCAACATCCGTTGTCTCCTCTTAGAACGAGTTCATGCATTGGTGAATTTCCCTTGCAGATTTGAGGATAACGGTACGTTTCACATCAATTGCTTTGTATGCGGGGGTTTGAGTTTGGGATTGGGAAATAGTTTTTATTTTATTTTAAACAATTCAAACAAATAACGTCTGGAAACGTTATATGTATATATATAAATATATAGGGTGGAATATCGAGGGAACTGTTAAAAACTGGAAGAAAGTTTATGGACATAGCCCTCAAAAAAAAGTGTTAACCGAAAACACAAATGTGCGGCTGGCTGTTTGTTGACTTCGTTGATTTGTCGTTTTCTAGCAAGTGTTGTTCATCCTTGAACTTCTTCACCGTACTGATGGGGGCCGAGAGCCCGAAACTCGTGTCTACGGTTAATATTTTTCATTGAATTGATTCCATTTTGTTTATATATATATATATATATATATATATATATATATATATATATATATATCAGTATTTTGCCTCTACCTCTGCAAGGGCGGATCTAGGCAACTGTTCTGGGGAGGGTGGGTAGTCAAATTGAGTGGGTGCACCCCAATTTTGGAAACAAATCAAAATACACATTGAAAAACACGAAACATAAAAACGATTCAATAATTTCATCAGTTATCGGTTTTTAACAAAAATTAATACATTTGTGTCTGGTACATTGAACATTGAATACATTTCAAATCTGAAACCAACAAGCTAAGAATAAAAAAAATGGTCATAAATTTTGGTTTCAGTGAAAAAAGTAACTTGAAACTGAAAAAATAATCATTAACAAATCAGTAGAACGAATAGGAACAACACTCTAAATCGTATCCAGAGGCAAATTTAAACCATATTGTGAGACAAAATTCAATAAAAAAGTACATTAAACTAAATCTTTGTTGAAACGATTGAAATCACAACTAGAGGACAAACTCAAATTTGCGTTTCTAAAAATTTGTAAAACAATCTATAACTTTCTCTATATCTATTGAAATATTGCGGGTGATGTGCAAAAGGGCAAGACCTGCTGAATGTTCCTCAGTCATGTTTGATCTTAGCCACGTTTTGCCACGTTATACAGGGCTTTTCACGATGAGCGTTAGTTAGACGTTTCTAGCAAACCAGACCACGGATCAACCTGAAGAGTTCACAGTATGCATAAATTAATATGATCTACACGCCTAAAACTTGACTCAATTGTCAGTGTATTTCAGAATATGTTCAAACACATCTCCACCTCTTCTCAAACAAACATGTTATCTCTTCAAAAGATTTTCATTTGTAGCGCTCCTGATTGAGTCAGGAGTTAAACTATTGAAAGCAGTTCTAACTCTCGATTTCATATCTTCCATTGTTGTTACTGGGTTGGAGTAAACCATATTTTCAATGAAACCCCACACAAAATAATCTAATGGATTGCCATCTGGTGATCTAGGAGGCCAACGAAAAAGTCCATTATTACCAATCCATCTGTCCTCGAAGATTATAGTTGAAGCTTTGCTTACTGAACGAGAATTATGAGGTGGAGTACCATCCATTTGGTACCATACACGTTCTCTTCCTGGCCTATTATTTAGAATAATTTAAATTCCATTTCATCATAAAACTCGATATAAAAAATTGACCCATTCTTTATGGCACAAAAAACACTAAATTGCCATTTTTCTTGAAAACCCCTTCGGCGAACGACATGGAGATTTTCTGGCGACCAATAATGACTGTTGTGTATATTGAAAACTCCATTTTTTGTGAATTTGGCCGCATCTGTCCATATGATATTGTCAAGGAAATGTTCAACCTCTTGGATCTTGACAAGCAACCATTCAAAGAATTCCACTCTACGAGGCAAATCAGTCTCTTTCAGATGTTGGACACAGTACAATTTATAGGGATGCCATGTGTGCCTATTAGAAATGCGATAAATTGTCATGTGGGGTATACCTATCTCCCATTCAGCCTCGTGTAGAGAAGCATTTGGAAATGCATGAAAAAATCCCAAAACTGGTATGCCATTGTCATCATCATCATCCACTTCAGGCTTTCTACGAATGATTTTTTGACGAAAGGTTCCATTCAAGCTACAGTTTTTTAGAAGTTGATTCATCACATCATTAGTCGGCTTCGGAAGTTGTGGATATCTTTCATGAAATACTCGGCATTTTCTACATGCAATTCTATTGCACTTACCATAATTCATTAATAAATTCAAGAAATCTTCATTACTGTAACATAATTTTGACATTTTTCTATTAAAATTGGTATCACAATCATTCAAAACCACCAATGAAAGTTTGACGTTTCAAAATTGAATCATTCATTTTTCCAAAGCACACTATTGGAAAATATTGATTTGCAATGTTGTACGGTAGAGACACTCAATACCTCAATGCATACAAATTGTAACTTTTTTCTAAGGTACATATCGATTTCAAATTGACTGATTTGGTACTGTTGAATAACTTAATCGCAAATAAATATTACGTAGTATAAAATAGTTGTTAAATTTCAAAAATAAGTGATGAATACAAGGAAACCACGTCATTTTCTGTTTGAAACAGTTTATCTCGAAAACGGTTCGAAATCGAAATAGAATTATCTGTACAAAGTCCATCTAAAATTAGATGTAGAGCTCAAAATGTGGAAATATACAGAGTGTTCTATTTGAAAAAATTGACTTCCCCTCATTTTTTCATGTGAACAAAGTATCTGCATTTGTTAATGTCCCTGTATGAGGCAAATGAAATTATGACTCGAAGTGAAGATCCTCATGGTATCACTCCACTCCATCTCAAATTTGATCGTCTTAGTACCAGAGAGTTCATGATTATCAGTGTTTATATAAGTACATGTTTGGAAAAAAAACGAAATTAATTTATATCTTCTGAACGGTAACAGATAGGTATAGGGAAATAGTACATGAAGTTGTTGACAAAGTGATGAAAAATTATAATATAATATTATATACAGGGTTTTCCATTCGAAAAATCAATGTAGCCGCTACTTTATAGCAGAAGCGGCAACGCCGCATCGTCCTTACTTTTAGGCGTGTAGATCATATTAATTTATGCATACTGTGGAATTGCCAGGATGATCCGTTGTCTGGTTTGCCAGAAACCTCTTAATAACGCTCATCGTGAAAAGCCCTGTATATAGTCTAATTAACAAGTTGAAAAACGGGTTAATTTTTGTTTCCAGCCCTGAAAATATCAGCGATAGCTCATTCGATTTGGAATGATGTCTAGCAAAATGTATCTGGAGCATTTATTACATAAAAAATTGCAATTGGTAATTAACAAAATAAGATGAAAAAAAAAGAAGATATTCCGTTTTTCGTTAATAACTCCCAAACTATTGATATTCAAGACTTTTTGAAAAAAAATTCTTAAAGAAGAGGTTATTCTTATTATTTTTTTGCAAATCAAAAAATGGAATATTCTTATCAAATTAGTGTATTGTCATCGGTCCTCGATAAATCTACAAAGTTTGAATGAAATCTGACCGTTTGAAGTGGGTCAAAATCGCGCCCAAAGAGCCGGTTACAAACAAACAAACATACGAGTGAAGCTAATGTGAAGCGTGTGGAAAGGACTCCAAAAAGCAAAAAATTTATAGGTCAATTATTTAAATTTTTATGTCGACAATCTTATAACATTTTGAAAAATCGACATAATTTTTTTTCAACGGGACTTATTCTTTCAAGTGTTCTGATGACACCATAATCTTTTCAGATTTTAAAATTAATATTGATTACTATAAAAAATTATTTTGTGTGATATACTGTCTCCGCTCATGCCGTAACGGCAGCGCGGAGACCTATTTTCGGCGTTGAATAAAAATTATAAATAATGGAGATAGAATCCTGGGAGTCCCGAGGTTTTTATCAATATCAGTGGTTTTGGAGTTATTAACGAAAAACTGAATATCTTTTTTTTTCATCTTATTTTGTTAATAACAATTGCAATTTTATATGTGCTAATAAATGCTCGAGACACATTTTTCTAGACGTCATTCCAAATCGAATGAGCTATCGCACATATTTTTAGGACCGGGAACAAGAATTAACCCGTTTTTTAACTTGTTAATCAAACTATTAAGCCACATAGGACCCGCAAAAGCTACACTACAGGGCAGAGTTAGCAATAATTCTAAAATTAATTTTACATATCCAGTATACTCAAATTCAGGAGGTTTTCTCTTTACATTCATTTTGCCACAATTTTAGCTCTGATTCTATTTTTGAGTTATACACGACGGAATTGCCATTATCAGATGAAAGAAAACAACTAAATATTTTTTTGGAAATCACTGACTTCATAAAATAGATTGAATCGTTCAAAAATATGATAAGAAAGGCTCTCACAATATTGACAATTCAAGATTGTTTTGAATTCTTTAATTCTTTTGTATGTGTTATATCATTTAATATTCAGAATTCAGTTTTCACTAGGTTTTAACATCACCTGATTTCGTATCAGAAAGCTGAATTTATAAGCCTTTTGATCGCCAATTCACGTATTTCGAATATTACTGGATTTATTTCTTCATTTTTTGTTATGTTGTGAATTTGGATTAATAAACGTCCTATTATAATTATTATATACACATATACTTATATATAATTATGATAGTTATAGAATAATGAAGTTATGAGTATCGAAAATGATAAAACAGAACAGAAGGAGAGGTGAAGAGTTTGTAGAAAATAATTTATATTTATCCGAATAAGTCGAGAAGTTCGGTATTAAATATAATGAATGTTTTGGTTGATTTATTGAATTTATTGCGATTGAAAATGTTCCTCATGCTGGTTGGCAGAAGATTGGATAATTTTGGAACGTGATAAAAATACCTCTCTGTGTGTGACTCTTATTGAATGCCGGTAGGTTTATATAATTTGTGACGAATCTTGTTTGTTTTTCTTTGTGTGTCGATTGAATGTGGATTTGTTTGTGAACACCCTGCTATGGATGTGAAGGTCTCTTGTTTTCAATAATTGCGTTTCCTTATACAGAAATTCGGTGGAGAAAATTTAGGTTTCTTAAACAATATTTTCAAAATTGTTGTTTGAGTTGTTTGAAGGATATTCAGGGAATTGTTGGATGTACCGCCCCAGGCAGTAATACAATATCTCATCACAGATTCTGCTAGAGAATAGTATATGGTGATCAAATTTTTGTACTCCAAGATATTTCTCAATTCATAGATTTTTTTGTTAAATATTCAAGCCACTTCACAACATAATTTACATGGTCATTCCATCTCATATACTGATCCACAATAACTCCCAGGTACTTGATCATTTTCGTTTTTTCTATAACAGCACAATTGCAGTTCATTGTATTAGTGCAGTCTTTGTCATGGATATGGATTATGTTTTGTCCCGGTTGAATAATCTGTATTAGGGTGAATGCGACTTAATTGAGTTTTTTCAAAACTGAGACTCAGAAGGTTGTGATTAAGCCATATCTGGATATCTCTCAGTCCCTTTTCTTATTTTTGAGATACCTCCTTCCAACTACTACCTGTGAATATGAGTGCTGTATCGTCCGCATATGAGATGGCTCTCAAAATTATTGATGAAGCAAATACTGTTGATGTAAACAAGAAACAATATGGGTCCCAAGACTGTTTTCTGCGGTACTCCTGTTTTGATTTCCATTGCCTCACTCAGGTTATCGTCAACTTTGACCTTCTGTGTCCTATGTGATACATAGTCTTCCGAAATATTATGTGTTGGGCCACGAATACCGTATTCCTGCAGTTTTTTAATAGCATGCCGTGCTAAACGGTATCGAATGCCTTCGCCAGATCTAGAAACATGGCTAAACATTTTTCTGATCTGTCCAAGGCTCCAACTATTTTTTTAACAAAATCTAGCACGGCCTTTTCGGTATTGGAATTGCTAATGGAGCCGATTTGTCTGTCTGTCAGTAATTTTTTAGTATTGAGGTAGTTTGCAAGTCTTCTTTTCAGGGATTGTTCAATATGATTTCCTTCAGCTCATTTTGTGTTACTGGTCTTAGAAACATCGATTCTTGTTGGGTGGTGCCCTTGAGAAGATGTTCACGTAAGTTTTCTTTTTTTTTTTTTTTTTCCAATTCACTTCCAATATTAGTAAAGTAATTGTTAAAATTATTGGGATTATTTTTATTATTGGAAATTGGCTCTCCATTTTTATTTTTGAAAGTTATGTTATTGATTTTTGATTTTATTCAGTTGTTTTTCCAGTTATATCGTTAGCTGTTCCCTTTCACTGTATTTCATTTTTCTTTATAATATTCATTCTTTGTTCGCTTTATTATATTGTTTTATGATTTTATTATTTTTTCTTAAAATTATCAGTGGTGATCCATGGTTCTTTTTTTATTTTTTAGATTGGGTATCATAAGAATATGATGCTGCTTTCAAATAGAATTCATGTTTTTCAATGAATTTATTATAACAGAGCTGTGCTTCATTGATGTTCATTACTTCTTTCCATATTTCCCCACTTAATGTATAATTTATTAAAATTCAAAATATTGATTGCAATTGATTTTGGTTCATTATTGGAAGGTGATCGTATTGTTCTTGCTTTTTTCCAAGTATACTTACAGGATAGTGGTCAATGTTATCGGTTTGCCGAAATTAGTAGAATGTGTTGATTCACATTATATTTACGAACAAATATATGATCTATTATACTTTGTGTGTCAGTTGTAACAACTTTAAGCCAGGATGTTGAGGTATTCATTGACAGAACCAAAAAATTCATCCAGTAATATTCATTTCGCCTATAAATACGTCAATTTCATATTTTTTTAATTTCAGATATGTAGTTTCTCATGCCATGTAGATGAATTCGAGTATCGATAGAGGGTAATTTATAAGATGATGTCATTCCAATTTATCACCAGTTATTGAGATTTGTATCAATTTAGTTTCTGTTATTGGAATTATTTCGACATTAGCAGTAATATGATCTCTGGTGTACACCAATGGACCATCATTTTAATTTATCTTAGAATTATTGTGATATGTTGAGTAACCTGGTATTGAATAATCACTTGCCAACTCGACGTTCCATGTTTCGGATGAATTTATTATGTCCATTTGCTAATTCACGTCTTCTAAATGGATTATGATTCATCAAAATTTTATTGATGCTTCTGATTCTGAAACGGAGGACGATTAGAACTCTCTTCACATTCTTCTTTGTATGAAGACACATTCGAAATTCATTCATTCGTGAGTTTCGATTTCCTGCTGATTATCTGATCGATCCAAAAATTCAATCATTTTGTATTAAAGTATTTGAACGTATAAACATATGTGTATTGGTAATGGTCCGATATTATTCAAACTGAATAGTAACCTTATGGGTATTACTGTATATAAACAAATGTATTGTTCCTCAATGAGTAACCGAAAATAACATTGTTCGAAATCTCCTTAGTTCATAGTAGTAAAAGTGAATACCATATTATTATCTATTAAGGAATTCAGCTAGTTGGTATGGGTGTATAACGGCATCATGTAGTCTCCTGCTTCGAATAATTCATCGAAGACTTCACTTGATCTTAAAATACAAATCTTGTTTTTATGATTGACAAAAAAAATCCTTCGTAGGTCCAGACGTTTTGTAATGATGTTTTGTCGATAGCTTCATTAGGAATGTTCAACCTGATACTTGTTAAATCTTCCCTTACAACGACTGCGGTTCCTTTCAGTAATTTTTTCTTGACATATATAATTTTCTTCAACTCATAGGTTCCACATTTCATTGAAATTCCTCTTGTTTTATATCGGGCTTCTGTTTTCTTTCCGACTCTGTTCTTTATCGGCATCGTTTATGTTGATTGCCATTTTTGCATTAACAGTTTGATTATGTTTTCTCTCAAATTTTCTCCCACAGTTTCCTTATAGTTGAAGATTCGTTGGTTGTTTTCCTCATGCTTTGTTCCATGTTGTGGTATTTTTTGTGCATCATGAAATTTCAATTCATTATAGTTTTTGTGTTGCCTTCGAGATTTTTCATTTGGTTTTACTAGTTAATTGTTGTAATAAAATGCCCAGACTATTCAGTGAAGAGTGGTGTGGAGTTCTTTGGACCGCCTTGCTAGTTTCAAATTTTTTTATGTTTCAAGCAAAGTTTTAGAAATTGTGAATTTGAATGAGCGCCAGAATTTTTTGTTAAATTGGGACAAAAATTCAAGTTCCCTATTCAATTATGATTGAAAATCAGATAATTTTCCCTCTGTAAATAACTACAACAATAAAACAAATACCAACTTATATCAATCTATTTACAAACATACATCATTTACCGCTCTTTAACAAATATTTATCAATTGATCAATTTATTTAGTTTCCAGAATGAGAAAAGAAATATTGTTTATTTTATATGCTGAACCTGTCGGTTTCATCGATGACGATGTACCTCTGCTTGTAGTTTGTGTAGCTCGTAGCTAGACTTCACGTAGTTGTTTGGTTCGCAACCAGGGGGTACTTATAGCTGCTGGGCGACCGATCAAGTGGACACAAGCATCAGCTTCTGGTCCATTGAACGTGTTCTCAGCAAAATAACATGAAAACAATATTGCCTGTGTCAGAATTTGATATACAAGAATTCAACTTCTTGAAATTTGGAATTATCAATGCACTCCTCAACGCATAGTTGTTACAAATGAATGTAATCTCATCAAGAGATTATTGCTTGAAATTAATTGAGCATAAACATCAGCTTGTGCTGAGATTTGTCAGTAGTATCCAATACTGAAATTGAAGAATTATTTCATGATTTGATCAAAATTGATCTTTGCTCTATATAAGAAAAGATAATTTATTCCCATCTTGAGCAGCCAATACTATACTTAACAAAGAATAAAAAACAGAATTATACGAAAATGACTTCAATTTCAATGATATTCGAAAGAAAGCATATTAGAACTATGTTTGACCAATCGTCAAATGCCTCTTCAGAAAGTTTTCTATAAAATCAAAGAATATTCCAAATTTCAGAATTAAATAGATACATATATATATATATATATATATATATATATATATATATACGTGATCGCTTTACCTATACCAAAATCACAGCTTGGTGATAATCATCACCAAATATGGAACCATACCAAAGATATATTCAAATATAAAAACATGAAAAATATATATAATTCAACTATTTCATACCAAATACAGCGTAGGTGATATCATATATTCGTGATACCCTCTTTGAACCCCCCAATGAAGCCTTGTCAGAGAGAGCAATCGAATCAGATAAAATTGAACACAGATATCTCAATTCAATCTGATATATTACATGTGGCATCCATGATTCTAACCGAACTGTTCGAAAGAATATATAATGAACGGCACTGTAATCGATTATCAGATTGACCCAAATGAATCTAATCGCTGTTTACTGAACAATATACATGGATGGCTTGTGATATCATTTTCTTTGTGGAGAACCATCTGACGTCCTCGTAAAAAAAATATATTCCAAGATGGCTTATATTTCATTTGTTCAAAAATACATCTACATACCTTGCATGATGTCACTTTGATTCACTGATTTGAAATTACTTTCGTAGGAGAAAGGAAAATGCTCTAATTCATTTGTAAATTTAACATGAACAGATTCTACTTCATTGAATCATGGCTGACAAGTTTCAGAACACAAGTTTACAAGAATTCGCTATTATAGCTCGCTCTATAAGGGACGAGAATCGCCTCTTCATTCCTTTCAATATGATCGTGCTGTCAGAATAAATTGTCGCTCATCTTTTCAGTTCCAATGACGCTAAGATTTTCAATAGGAATATCTGAGCATATCAATAAGAAATGTAACAGATATATCGTTACAATGTACTCAAGAAGTTTTTTTTTCTTACAGGATGTGACTTTGTTGGAAAAGGAACAGAATTAATAACCCATCATAGCATCTGCAAATACTCTACCACCCCGTGCCCATTACGGTTCGAGAACTGCAGTTGGCGAGGAATGATGTCGAAAATGTTGGACCATTGTAGAGAGGAGCACCCACAGAACATATTCTTCAAGAACAAGCAAAAACTTACGTTGTCCAACTTCACGGAACCGATGAGAAGGTACTACTGCATAATCTTCAGCGTTTTCGACACCCTGTTCCGTTGCCACTTGGATCTAAGCAGAGAGTCGGGTGATATGCGATTTGCCGTGTATCACATTGGAAGCCCCCTGATACACAAACGGTATTCATTTGAATTTTCCATCCTTTCGGGATTCAAAAACACCGAAGTATTCACGAGGAGAGGTCCCTGTTTACAAATGGATAATAATAATGAAAAATTCATGGGGAAGATATTTTTTTCGGCCGAGCACAGCTTGATAAAAGAGTTTTGCGACGAGAATGGGGACTTGAAGTTCTCTGTTACGGTTTTGGAGAACAACGCTGACAACTAGCGCAACGCTGTTTCTTTGATTTTCTTTGTCGTTTAACAATTTATCTGTGATGAATGGAAAACTAGGGGGAAATGGAAAATATGGAAACAACATTCAAATACATGAGACAGTCACATGCACTCTTTTTCGAGAGCTTGAGGAACTATGATATGAACATGCTGCATCTTTCATTAACAATGATCTAGCTATCAGAAGGATCAGCCAGTTCAGAAAGCATTTTCCAACATACTCCACATTCAATGCAACCATATCTCTGAATTCCCATTTTTCATGCAGAAATTTAATTATTAATTCGGTACCATAGTCATCAGAAGAAGTCAATTCTGATGTAACATTGATTTTCTGCGTAAGACAACCCAAATTTTTCCAGGGACAAAATTAATATTATCATTTATCTTCAACGCAAATGGGAAAAAAGTTCTCCTAGTGTTGCCAAATCATCCAGTTACAGATGTTCAGAGCGTTTTAAAAGGAAGTACAATCAAAATTTGATAGTATTTTTTTTTTCTGCTTAGAAAGATTCTGTTTCATTTGTTTTTTCCCTATGAAGTAATATTTATTATTATCTTATATAGTGTTATTGCCCCAAAATTATTCATCAGGGAATTTGTGAAGTGACTAAGAATGAATTGAGCTTTTTGTATTTTTTTAAAAAGAACTTTGAACAAATGGTAGAGAAATATTTTGAATGTATGATTCAATGGAGATATCAGAACTTCTCTTATTTGACTTGCTGGCCATATTTTGGGCTGAAAAATTTCATGTAGTACTGTTACATGTTTTCATCACTACAACCTCTCACAACGTGCCATTTGATATCATGTCTAGGAATTGAAATAATGCACAATATTTTGGAATTATTTTATTTTTCAGGAAGATATGAGTAGAAACAATCATTTGATATTTTGATGTTTCTTGAATTAAATATAATTTTTTTAATAACATTTTTACGAGGTTTAAATTTTATATATATATATATATATATATATATATATATATATATATAAATATAACGTTTTCACGAGGTATATATATATATATATATATATATATATATACTGATTTTTTTTAAATTGATTTTCATTCGGTAAGTGAAATCATGAAAACTTCAGCACCATTTTTAAAATGATGAAAGATATATGTTTTATTCCAAATCATGCCTAATTTTCCTCTATACGTTAACCGAAAAATGTAAACAACTAGTTTTAGATTTAGAAATAAATTCGAATTCGAATAAATTGTTGTTTTTCTACGACTACCTAGACATATGCCCATTATATCACTGTAATTGATCAGGAAAGATTGTCAATATCAATCTCTTCATGTCCACACTGTTTTACCATGACCTGATACGAGATGAATTGATCCCCACACTGTGAGGCGTGAAATATAAAATAGAAAAGAAATAAAAAACATTAAAAAACCCGACTGCGTCAAAAGTGAACAAAGAAGATGGAAACAAGATGACCAGAAAATATTATCAGAAATTTATGTTTCAAGAGGTTAACTTTTGAATAAATAAATAATAATAAATTAATTTATTGAATCCTTTTTTATCATAAAAAAATTATAAAGGATACGTCAGACAACATGTAGTTTACAAATATTCTGTGCATACAGATACATGAAAATATAACAGTTCCACAAAGTAGATATATAAATACATCATGTGATTGATTAAAATGGTACATAGAAATACATAGGAATATAACAGCAACACCAAATGAATAAACAAATACACATCATTGATTAAATACTCATCAGTACTATAGAAACAACCGTTAATCAAGAATTCTTTGAGTTTCATTTTGAAATTATTTTCCCTGTTTAGGTTTTTTATATCTTCAGGTAAGTGATTATAAAATTTTGCCCCCTTATGGGATGGACAGTTTTCATACAGACAAGTTGAGTGTTTCTGAAGCCTTATTAATTCACCGTGCCTGGTGGGATATTCATGAAAGTCACAATTTCGATTGTAACAATGTATTTGTTTCAAAAAAAGTAGAATACATTAATAAATATTAATGCAGATTACGCACATGACTTTATTTCGAAAATTGTGTTATGATATATTTTTATGATATATTTTTTTATTCAGACAATGTTTACAAGAGAATTTTATGAATTTGCACTAGGTGGATTGTCTAAGCCTTATGGCTTGTATTACAACTCACCCCATGCTAGAGAGTCATTTTACAAAGAAAAAGAAAAAAAAAAACCTTAATCTAAATTTGAATATATATACCTAATTTTAAATAAGATTGGTTGGTAGACATTATCAAAAGAGAAGGAGAATGGAAAAACTGCGAAATTAGAGCGAGAGAAGAGAGAGAAGATTAATGGTTTCAATACTATGTATGTAAGGTGATAACGACATGTTTTACACAGTAGTTTAATGCATGTCTAATTTATCAGTAAACAATGTTTTAGCTTGACATAGTTCACTTCAACGAATTTTTCAATTCTATAGAAAGCTTAACTTTTGATTTGATTTTTCGTATATATACTGGTACCATATTGAGAAGTTTGGGGCCGATATAAGTTATGAATCTTTGTGGTAGAGACTTTTTGTAGAATGGAACAGTCACTAGATTGTTAGAAATAGACCTCGTTTTGTAAGAATGACTAGTATATGTGTAGGTTTTGGTTTTCATCATCCATAGAATACATTGGTATATATAAATTTGTTTAAGATTCAGTAGGTTAGCTTCACGATATAATTCATTTGTGGAGAATAATTTTTCTTTTTTAAGTATAATCTTTATAATTGTATTTTGAGTGATTTCTAGATCACATAAGGCTGTTTTGTACATACCCCCCCAAATAATGACACAGTAACGTATAATGGACTCTGCTAGTGCATTATACACCATTACAATTGTTTTTCTGCTTAAAATATTTCTCAACTGATAAAATTTACGTATAAGTTTGCGAAGTCTCTGAATTGTATATGATACATGCTCAGACCATCGTAGGTGTTGGTCTAAGATTACACCCAGATATTTAATTTTTTTAATTTTTTTTATTATGCGGCATGTGCAATGAATATGGTCACAGGTTTTTTTTTTTATTGTTATTTTATCGAACTCTGGTTGATCTCTAATATCAGCACTGAATGTGATAAATTTTGTCTTATCAGTATTTAAGCTTAAGAGGCTACCATCTATGTAGTCAAAATATATATTTAACTCTTGTTCGGCTTGTTGGTATACTTTTGTCCAAGAATCTCCAAAAAACATTATCGCTGTGTCATCTGCATATGGATTACTGAGCTTTTGGTGTTTCTCAGTACTCCAATATTGTTTATGTAAATTAGGAAGAGTATGGGACCCATCACTGTTCCTTGCGGTACCCTATGGTTATAGGAAGGGTGTTACTAAAACAATTATTGATTTTTACTCTCTGAGTTCTATACAAGAGATAATTTTCAAATAGATTAAGAACAGTGCCTCTTATCCCCGCTATTTCCAATCTTTGCAATAATATTTTGTGATCCACGGTGTCAAACGCCTTGGCCAGGTCTAGAAATATTGTTAGGCACTTATTATTATCATTAAGATTAGCCAAGACGTCTTTCACCAATCTGAATATAGCCTGTTCTGTGGAAAAGCCTTCTCGGAAACCGAATTGCGCGTTTGATAAGATATTATTGGATTCTAGGAATTGCATAAGGCGGACTTTCAACACTTTCTCGAATATTTTGCAAAATTATTTATAACTGTAATAGGCCGATAATTCGTAGCGAGTTTCCTATCGCCTGCTTTGAAAATTGGTGTAGTTATTGATTCTTTCCAAGCACCAGGTATAATACTGGTTAGGAAGCATAGATTTATTATATGAGACAACGGATCCGATAGGTTTTGTTGAATTTTTTATCAAAAGACCGAGATACGATCAGGACCTGCCGATGTGTTATTTTTAGAGTAGAAATAGTGGAGATTATTTCATTACTTGTCACTGGATTGAGAAATAGCGAATCTCTTATATGAGGATTTACTTCCTGCGGAGACGTTTTGTATCAATTTTTTGGGCCATGAGCGTTCCCACCTGAACAAAAAATTTATTGATATACTCAGCTTTTCTAGATCTGATGAGATTTCAATACCTTGGTCATCGGTTATATTTATATTGTCTGCTTGAGAATGTTTCGATGAATTTGTTATGTCATTAATTTCGGTCCAGATTTTTTATAGTTATTATTTGCCGCTATTATTCTCTTTTTATAGTAATCGGTTTTGTTTTACGTATTAGATTGTTTAGAAAGTTTCTGTAATGTGTATATTCTATTTTCAGTTCTAAAGAAGTTTTTAAAAGTCTGGATTTCAATCGATCTCGATGTCTGATTGAATTTATTAGTCCATCGGTTATCCAAGGCTTAAGTTTCTTATTTTCCAATTTCAGTTTTTTAGTTTCAGAACTTTTTTTATGAATGATTGTAAGATGTTAATAAAATGATTATACGCTGACAGTGGATCAGTTGAGTTCATTACATATTCCCATTTTCGACATCTAGTTGACTACTAAGCTTTTATAGTTTATATAGTTCTTTTCGATTGTTGTATCAGCATTATATTTTGTCACACCTCGATCAGTTAATTTCACAGATAGTGCTATAGCGTAGTGATCGGTTAGGCTAGTTTTGCATATAAATGAATTAATATTTTTCTCATCGAATGCATCATTTTTATTTATTCTAGTGAATATATGATCAATTAAACTTGAGGTATGTTCAGTGACTCGCGTTGGTTTTGTGTTAATTTTAGGAAAGAACCATTGTGGCCATATTACAAACATAGTTAATGACACATGTGTCGTCTTCATTTAGTAAATTTATATTAGTGTCACCTATAAATACTTCGAAATTTTTTTTTATTTCTAGTTAAAAAAAGGTTCTCAAGTTCAGTAATATACAATTGTTTGTTTGTAGCTGGTGGCCTGTATGATGCTATTATTGAAAGGTCATATTTTCCAGGATGAAATCGATAACCAAAATATTTGTTTCTGAGAGGTTATGTATTGTACTTATAACATTCCCAATTTGCTTTTTACATATAGAACCACGCCATCGTTTTGATTAAATCTAGATTGGTTATAGAAAATGTTAAATTCAGGAATTTCGAAATTTTTCCCAAACTTTCAATGAGAAAGTCTCTGATAAAACAATGACGTCAATTTCTGTTTTTACAGAGTCGATATATACTAGGAGTTCTTCAAAGTTTTTGTTCAGGCTTCTAATATTGAAGTGAACTATGTTTAAATGTTTCTTACCTTTTGTGTCATTGCAAAATTTATATCTTCACGTACGTCTGTCTCTCTCTCTCATACTGCTCCAGTTCGTCAAAGAAATCAATCATTCTATAATATTATATCCTTGAATTCAAAGAAAAAGTAAATTATAAAAAGTGTCTACCAATTCAGTGTATGAAAAGAAATCAATCAAATTATACTTAATAATATACTGAAATAGTAATAAGATTTTCCTGTTTTTTTTTTCCAATAGTCACAGCATGAGTATTACTCCTAATATCACAATGTTCAACTAGCAGCTATTTTTTTTCATACCGAACATTTCGTTAAAAAAAAAGATATACAAAACTTAAGATTAACTCGATGATAATTTGAAAAACAAGGGAAATATTTCATGTTATGGTGTTTATATAAATCAATGAGACGAAAGAAATAGAAGTGAAACAATGTGTTGATGTCGCCGCTGTCATACATAATTTGTTAAATCCTCACTCGATCTGATTTTTTTCTTACGGTCGTCAATTCTAGCAAATATTTGCCCATTCAGTGTCCAAACGTTTTTGTCTCCGAACTTCGCCTTCGTTTCATTCATAAGTAAACGTTTGTTTTTTGTCAGGTCTTCGGTGATGAATAACTTTTTACCTTTAAATTTGGCTGTGTTTTTCAATATTCCAGTTTTGCATTCATTGTTTGCGAACTTTACAATTGTTGGTCGAGGTTTTCCTAATATTCCAGTTTGAGACCCTATTCTGAAAGCTGACATAATGTTACTGCTGTTCAAATTCATGGATTCCGGTTCGTTGAGTATTTGAAGACACTTGGAGGAAATATTTTCATTTTCGCTTTCTTGGATGCCGTAGATACAAATGTTGTTTCTTTTCTTATATTGCAACAAATCGTCCAACTTTTGTTCCATTGACTTTATCGCTTCACCTTGGGTTTTTATAACTTTTTCGAGCTTCTCTAGTTTTTTGTTCACTATCTCGGTCAAGAGACAAGATTTTCTGTATTCTATCCTATATATAAGCCTCATTACTCTCTTCTGCGAGACAAATATTTTGTTAATTTTCATGGAGCAGCCCCAAACGGCAATATTATAAGAAATATGGGAATATACAATATCAAAGTGAATATTTAAAAGTTGGGCTTTATTGAAATTAGATTTCAATTGTCTAATTGCATAGTACCCATTGTTAACTTTCTTGCTGACATGATTAATACCTGACTCCCAGGTCAAGTTACCATCGATGTAAGTACCCAGAAATTTGGTGTTATCTGATGATTTGATTATTTCATCGCCAAGTCTAACCAGAAAGTTATAAAAAAAAATATTTATCTTGGAATAAAACTGCATCAGAACAGTCTTTTTTTCATTAACCACTAAAGAATTTCTACAACACCAGTTTTTGAACTCGTTACTCAAGGTATTCAGTTTTTTTTCGAGTTCCTCTGGATTATCAGCATTCGCTGCGATCATTGTATCGTCTGCATAAAGAACTACTTATGTGATTGGGCATATCACTAATGAACAGAAGAAAAATTAGAGGAGCCAATATAGAACCCTGCGGTAGCCCAAGATCAATGTTGTACTGCTGCGACTGACAATTGTCAATTTTAACATACATCTTCCTTAGAGTCAAGTACGATCTCAGCCATGAGAAAAAGGTACTCCTGAAGCCAAGTGATTCAAGTTTTTTGCATATATCTGGGTCAATAATGTCGAATGCTTTCGATAAGTCAAAGAAAAGTGCAGCGACATATTTTCCTTTGTCAATTGAGTCATAGATACCCTTGAAAAAGTTGTAAAATGCACCTTCCGTTGACCTACCTTGAACTTGAGGTAATACCGCCACGAGACAGTTGAATCAGGAAATTATCAAAATTTGGCATACGTATTGTTCGACATGTGAACAACACTTCTAAAACATTTCAACAACTTTCACCATCCTGAACCCGAGATATATATATATATATATATATATATATATATATATATATATATATATATATATATATATATATATATATATATATATATATATATATATATATATATATATATATATATATATATATATATATATATATATATATATATATATATATATATGTTGTGGTAATTTCTTGAACCTGAGGGTATATTTTTGGCTTGTTTTTCTTGGGTTTAAGGTTCGTGGATCTGACTTTCATACCACCAGATCGTAAAGTAAACAACTCAATCACTACCTTGTTATGGATATAAAACAAAAAACCATAACAAACTAAGAAGGTCCAAACGAATCCTATGTTTGAAGAGTTGTAATGTTTGTAATCCTGATGAAGACGAGGATCCTCCCGTCGAAACGTAGAAACGTATGAATTACACGTGTTATACCAAAACTAAGTTGTAATTGATTTATGAAAGTCAGATCCACGAACCTAAAACCCAAGAAAAACAAGCCAAATATATATATATATAATATATATATATATATATATAATAATATATATATATATATATATTTTATTATGTCGTTTTAGGTTTTTTGTCGGGGATTAATTGATAATATTCCACTTGTGTCTGGCCGAATGACGAAATGTCCAAGCAAAAAAAAAAAAAAAAAAATATATATATATATATAATCGAAATTGACTCAAGTAACACGTAAGATATGGACCATGCATAGGCAAATATCACATTTTTAATTCTACCGTTAGTACTAAAATCAAGAAGTTTATGAAAAACGAGGAGCTAGAGCAGGATATCACAGATATTGTGAAAAAAAATTAAAGTGATTGACCACCTTGTTTGACAGATATAATCAAAACTACTCTCGTTATTCAAAATAGTCCACGGGAAAGCGCACAGCTTAAAGGGGGGTCGTAGAGAAATGCGGATTGTGCCAGGGGACTTTCTAAAGGATTCGAGGGTCTGAACGCGAAAAAAAAACTCCTTCTAGTTCCCCCCCCCTCAAAAAAAAGTTCAGAAAGAGTACTACAAAAAAGTCCATCGAAGTTTCATCAAAAAACGATAATTTTTCCCATGACGTATGATTTCCAGTGAGGGGGAAAGGAGGTGGCCCGGGACTGAAAATATTTTCATTGCTGCGCTTTTTGGGGACATCGATTTTTGAGTCGCCGACTTTCTATAACAAATAAAATTTCTAGAGTCGATTGGGGGGGCAAATGCCCCACTTCAAAAATTTTTTTTCGCGTTTTTAATCAAAAAAACTTTTGAAATTTTTCGATTCAGTCGAAAAAAAATTCCCAATTCAACTGTCTCGTTGCGGAAATACCTTGATACTGTAAACAATCTCACGCAAGCGGAGGCATCTTTTTTAATTCAACAATGAAGATATATTATTGCCTCTGACTGCATGAGATTATTTACAGTATTGAGTTCAATAGTTAACCTCTTGAAACATAATTTTAAACAATATTTTCTGGCCTTGTTTCCATCTTTTTTTAAAGTTAACTTTTCACGCCGTCGGGTTTTTTGTTTTTTTTTTTTATTATTTTTCAATATGGCGTCTAGTTGTCGCCATATTGAATTTTGATTACTGTCTTTAGTGACACTCGCAAGATTGAGACAATTCGATTGACGTAGCGCCACAAACACAAAAATTGTCCTTCATTTATATCTTAAACACAATATGATTTATTATTACTAATAAAAAACCATTTTTAACCGACGAATCCAAAAAGGAGAAGGTTCTCTAATCGACCCGTATATTTTATATTTTTCCATCATATTTTTTTATGTATGATCACGCAATACTTTTTACTGAGGCGTCCGATTCCGATAATTCTTTTTTCAGTGGATAGGGTGTACTTCGAATTTGATCCCATTCAAAAGATGAAATCCACCCCTAAGGGTAGCGAAATGAAGGATATTAATCACTCACCCTCAGAATTCTGGTCCGTTAACCGATTCTATCAGGCATAACTTTGTACTGGGTTCTTCGATTTGGATGATTCTTTTTTTAATAGATAGGGTATACCTCATATTTGGATTTCGGAAGGAATTACCCACCCTTACGGGTATAAAAATAGGGGATAATTGATTTTTCACTTGTGAATATTGGCACACACATACGTAGTTGACAATGACAGATCGCTACTGACATTATTTTCGTCCCACATCCGTCAAAATCAGTGAGAAGATGGAATGATATACAAAGTAATGAAATAAACTAACCAGAACAACGAAAATAATTTATATAACAACAAATAGTAGAAAAAGATAATCATATTACTTAACTGTTAATAGTTGAAGTGAGGTGAGTAAGTATTTTGGAAGTAATCAAGAAACAAGTAGGTAGTAATTGGTAGATTTTAGCCACAAAAAATTAAACCGACGAAATACGGAACTGAAAAGTAAAAAATAAAAACTTTTCAACAAGAAATTAAACCGACGAAAAAATCAACTGAAAAGCAAAAAATAAAATAAACCTTCTTGGTCTAAATGATAATTGGGCTCCTTAACTAATGTAAGTAACTGATTTTGAGTCGGCGCCAAACAAACTAGCAATTGAATTAGGTGAAGCGTAAAATGATGGAGGTGAGATGCACGGCTGCGTTTTGATGACTTCTTTCATAAATAATGATCTTCGATAATTGTTTGTTTGGCGCCGACTCAAAATCAGTTACTTACATTAGTTTAGGAGCTCAATTATCATTTAGACTAAGGAGGTTTATTTTATTTCTTGCTTTTCAGTTGATTTTTTCGTCGGTTTAATTTTTGTGTTAAAAAGTTTTTATGAAGGAAAGTATTCATTTAGGCCGTGTACTAAAATGTATAAAAAGTTATTGTCATCGCTGACAGTGTTTTAATTATTTTTTTATGAATAAGTTGGTTTCGAAGAGCTTGTCGCGCGAAGTGTTCATGAAAGTGGGGTTCCAATTAATTTAATTGGGCAGTGATTGGTTGGTAAGTAAGAACTTTTCAAAGTATTTAATTTTTTAAAAGTATTCAAAAGAGTAGGTACCAATTAATTTTATTGGACAATGATTGGTTGCTGAGTAACACAAAATAAAAAATGTTTAATGAAAATGTAATTGTTTTTCAAGTTAACAATTTGTTATAAACAAATTATAGATCTCTTTATATTTTTTCTGAAACAACTGAAAATTTCAAAAACAACCATATGCAAATGTCGATTTTTTTCAATATTTTTTATAGATATTTCTAAGATTACAGTGAATACTTTTTGATAGAAATAGTTGGAAAAAATAGATGATGAATGAGTTTACAAAAAACTAACTGTATATCTTGAGTATTTATAAACAAATATGTGAAAGAAACACCGCTAGAAAACATGATGAACTTGACATTATTCAAATAAATCCGTGTAGTTCATGAACAAGGAATGTTAATGACTCAAACTTACATTTTTTTAATAATTCAGACACTAGCCTACACAATTATCTTCGAATACGGAAGAGCTCACTTCCATAGTTCAAAAGATTGAGACTGGATAGAAAATCAAATAACTATCTGAATGAAAATGCAAATTTTCAATTTCAGATTTTTTCTTTTGAGTTAGGGCCTTTTCAGAATATCTATCAGATGTAGTTCAATGTCCAGCGTGGCTTTAGCCGAGGAAGTAGTTGTTTTCTGTTAGACATTCACAAAAAATAACTTCATTTTAATCGTGGGTTTTTCAATTCACAGAAAAATCTTTCTATCAATATTCAATTGAGAATGTTTTCCTTTTCAACATGAATACCCCACAAGAGGTTATCTTGACGATGGAAGATAGTGACTAAGGTTTATCTTTCAGTCGCAGATGATTCCACATCTGATTTTATGAACATCCTGTTTATTTTTTCAACAAATCAATCTAGCATACCCCATGACAGGTTTTAATGTCAGAAAACACTAATTTCAAAGTGTCTCTCCAAAAGAAATGATTCTAACTTTCTCCATCTTTGCAAAGCGAGATTGCTTCTTGAAAATGTGTTTTCCATTTCTTCCGGTCTTCCTGATGATCGTGGAAGCGTGAAATAGATTTTCGTCGACAAAAATGTATTGAAGACCTAGGAATGCGATGTCTCTCCTGCGTCAATGTTACGAATGATTTCTGGTGAGTACTCTCTTTTGGAAAACATTCTTCTTTGCCTCATTCATATTCATGAGTTCTTAATTAAGACTGGATAGAAAATCAAATAACTATCTGAATGAAAATGCAAATTTTCAATTTCAGATTTTTTCTTTTGAGTTAGGGCCTTTTCAGAATATCTATCAGATGTAGTTCAATGTCCAGCGTGGCTTTAGCCGGAGAAGTAGTTGTTTTCTGTTAGACATTCACAAAAAATAACTTCATTTTAATCGTGGGTTTTTCAATTCACAGAAAAATCTTTCTATCAATATTCAATTGAGAATGTTTTCCTTTTCAACATGAATACCCCACAAGAGGTTATCTTGACGATGGAAGATAGTGACTAAGGTTTATCTTTCAGTCGCAGATGATTCCACATCTGATTTTATGAACATCCTGTTTATATTTTCAACAAATCAATCTAGCATACCCCATGACAGGTTTTAATGTCAGAAAACACTAATTTCAAAGTGTCTCTCCAAAAGAAATGATTCTAACTTTTTCCATCTTTGCAAAGTGAGATTGCTTCTTGAAAATGTGTTTTCCATTTCTTCCGGTCTTCCTGATGATCGTGGAAGCGTGAAATAGATTTTCGTCGACAAAAATGTATTGAAGACCTAGTGAATGCGAAGTCTCTCCTGCGTCAATGTTACGAATGATTTCTGGTGAGTACTCTCTTTTGGAAAACATTCTTTTTTGCCTCATTCATCTTTATGAGTTCTTAATTAAGACTGAATAAGAAATCAAATAACTATCTGAATGAAAATGCAAATTTTCAATTTCAGATTTTTTCTTTTGAGTTAGGGCCTTTTCAGAATATCTATCAGATGTAGTTCAATGTCCAGCGTGGCTTCACCCGGGGAAGTAGTTGTTTTCTGTTAGACATTCACAAAAAATAACTTCATTTTAATCGTGGATTTTTCAATTCACAGAAAAATCTTTCTATCAATATTCAATTGAGAATGTTTCCCTTTTCAAAAAGTCTAGATTTACAAAATCATCCTGAATAAAATGTGATCCACGAAATTATAAGCTTGAAACATACAGTATATGAAATTGTATCTAACTAAAAGTAGCCAATGGGAGAACAGCAAATTTCTTGATGAAAATAGCCAATCAGGGAACAGTATGGTCAAATGTAAGATTTGAAATTGTGAGAAAATAAGAACAAGGAAGTGTCAGAGACAATTATCACTGAAATTGTATATAGTTTATAAGAAAGAAAAATAGTTTTTTGTATAAGTTATGACAAATAACCCCAAACAGTGAAAATGTGACGATATAGTGCGCGAATTAAAAAATTCAAATCGAAAGGAATGAGAAAGAGGGTATCCAGGAGACGGGAGAAATAAAGCCACGAGGAGACTGAAAATAATTTAAAAAGGAATGCCACGTTTTGTTGGCGGAGAGAGAAAAATTCAATAATTTCAACATTATAAGCAGAAAACCAACATTACCTTATTTGTTACACCATATACAAATCTTCCAAAGCTGATTCCTGAATTTGTATGGTCCCTTCTTTTTGGTATTGGAGTTCCTGAGAGCATTGGATTGAGAGAGAATCCAAATTCTGGGTGTATATTGAACAGCGACCGTTCCAGCGACAGGTATAAACTTTCCTAGTGCACATCACGAACTGAACAATTTCACTAATAACTCACATCCCATCAGAAGAACTTTATTTCATTCGAATTTGAACTATTAAAGAAAATTTCACTTTCAAGGTAAAAGTGAGGTTGTGTCTATTTATCCATGACCTGTTTCTCATGATTATCCATGAAAATTTGTAGATTGACATTAGAATAAGTTATCGATCGTAGGCCAGGTAAATTTAAGTTTTCCTGAATAAAGGAAATCATTGCTTTTTGATACTTTGTTGCTTATTTTCCACAATTATCAGCAATCGTGTTTATGAACACTGGATAGAAATTGACATCAAGCAGTGGCTAGTGGCTCAATTGCCTGAACCGGCTATCTGAGACAAGAGGCGTACCAACTGAGCTTAGCTGTGGTGAGGAAAGTGATAACAATTGGCAGCAACCTGACGAGAGAACAGTGACGTTAGCTGGCAATTGTTATTACATCATCACAAAGTATATTATACAGAGCGAAAATATTCATCTATCAATATTTCATAACAAAAAATTTAATATAATAACAACTATTGTTTTTACAATCATCATTATATAACAATTGGCACCCAAAACGTGGGGCGAAATAATAACAAAATAATTTGTAATATTATCATTATATAACAATATATATATATATATATATATATATATATATATATATATATATATATATATATATATATATATATATACTGGCGGACCCGACAGACGTTGTCCTGTCCGAATTTTTATGTTCTCTAGAATATTTTTCCCGAAAATTCTCCCATTATCCCGTTATCCCGTTATCCCATTTTCCTGTAACCCCTTTTTGTATTAACCCCGTTTTCCCGTTATTCCCTTATCCTGTTATCCCGTTCTTTCGTTATCCCGTTATATCTGTTATCCCGTTATACCGTTATCCTGTTATCCCATTTTCCTGTCATCCAATTTTTTCTTCATCCCGTCATCCCGTTTCCCTGTTATTCCGTTTTTTCCCGTTATTCCCTTATCCTGTCATCTCGTTATCTCTTTTTCCCGTTTTTTTGTTTTCCTGTTATTCCCGTTATCCCGTTTTCCTGGAAAAAAATAGAAAATAGGGGTTGATCGTTGAAGGAAGTCATGACAAAATAAAAATAAAAATGGAAAAGGGAAACATTTTCAATTAAATATTGATAGAAAGATTTTTCTGTGAATTGAAAAATCCACGATTAAAATGAAGTTATTTTTTGTGAATGTCTAACAGAAAACAACTACTTCCCCGGCTAAAGCCACGCTGGACATTGAACTACATCTGATGGCCCTAATTCAAAAGTAAAAATCTAAAATTGAAAATTTGCATTTTCATTCAGATAGTTATTTGATTATGTATTCCAGTCTTAATTAATAAATAACTATCTGAAAGAAAATGCAAATTTTCAATTTCAGATTTTTTCTTCTGAGCTAGGGCCTTCTCAGAATATCTATCAGATGTAGTTTAATGCCCAGCGTGGCTTTAGCCGGAGAAGTAGTTGTTTTCTGTTAGACATTCACAAAAAATAACTTCATTTTAATCGTGGATTCTTCAATTCACAGAAAAATATTTCTATCAATATTTAATTGAGAATGTTTCCCTTTTCAACATGAATACCCCACAAGAGGTTATCTTGACGATGGAAAATAGTGACTAAAGTTTATCTTACAGTCGCAGATTCCACATCTGATTTTATGAACATCCTGTTTATATTTTCAACAAATCCAAAAATAAAAATTTTGCCAAAAAAATAGGGGTTGATCGTAGAAGGGTGAAAATTCAGGGATGTATGTATTTTTGAATGCTGTATCATAACAGAATAGAAACAAAAAATTTTGTCCAAAAATATAAAATAAAATTGGACCACCCTTAACATTAAGGGGGATGATTTGTGAATCTGAACCATCCAAGGCACCACCCAAACGCATACAAAAAAAATCATTCAAATTGGTCCAGCCATTTAGGAGGAGTGCAGTGACAACACAATTACTTGTTGAAACTTGATTCCAATTGAATTTAAAAACTGCTTATTATTTTTTGATTTTTTCTCTCATTTAACAATTTTTGTCATATAGATTGGTACTATTCCTTTTGTCTTGTGGACAAAACACATGTTCATTTTTGGACAGATTACATTTGACACTTGACACTTCATGTCATGTATTACTTGTCAGCCACCATTTTCCTTTTTCAGTCATGCTTCAACCATGTGGTAATTATTGTGCTTGTCAAATTTTAAAGTGTTTAAATTAAGTATCTAAAACAATATGTGCGAGTGCCATTGTTTAATTTTTATATATATTACTAGTAGTGGGTCATAGTGATATGATTTTGAAAAGTTCCTCAATCACGAAATGGTGATTAGTTCGCTGTCTTCACTTAACCTCACCTTAGTAAGTTCTATAGATTTGTTTAAAATCGTATTTCACAATTGTGTTTTCTTTTTTCTCCACAGCTTGTCTTGATAATGAAAATAAACATTTTCGAAAGCTTGACTAAATAAGAAAGAGTTTTTCTTTTCTCATAGGCCATTATTTTGACTGCAACCTCAAGGAATATCCTTTCTACAAAGTTTATTTCAAATTCATAGTTATATTATATATATATATATATATATATATATATATATATATATATATATATATAATGGAAGGAATTTAATGGACATAGCCCTCAGAGAAAAGTGCTAACCGTAGACACGTGTTTCGGGCTCTCAGCCCTCATCAGTACGGTGGAGAAGTGCACGGGTGAACAACACTTGGTAGAAAACGACAAATCAACGGAGCCAACAAACAGAAGCCAGCCGCTCATTTGTGATTTCGGTCAGCAGACCCTGAATTCCAGGGCAACAACCAACGTCACCACGGAGGCAGCTATAGCTACCTGCGTGACATCCGAGTCCAGGAATATGAATATGAAAGAGAGTAATATCGAGGGGACTTTTCTCTGAGGGCTATGTCCATTAAATTCCTTCCATTTTGTTTTTAACAGTCCCCTCGATATTACTCTCTTTCATATTCATATTCCTGACTCGATGCACGCAGGTAGCTATAGCTGCCTCCGTGACGTTGGTTGTTACCCTGGAATTCAGGGTCTGCTGACCGAAATCACAAATGAGCGGCTGGCTTCTGTTTGTTACTCCGTTGATTTGTCGTTTTCTACCAAGTGTTGTTCATCCTTACTTCTCCACCGTACTGATGAGGGCTGAGAGCCCAAACACGTCTACGGTTAGCACTTTTCTCTGAGGGCTATGTCCATTAAATTCCTTCCATTTTGTTTTAACAGTCCCCTCGATATTACTCTCTTTCATATTCATATTCCTGGACTCGGATGTCACGCAGGTAGCTATAGCTGCCTCCGTGGTGACGTTGGTTGTTGCCCTGGAATTCAGGGTCTGCTGACCGAAATCACAAATGAGCGGCTGGCTTCTGTTTGTTGGCTCCGTTGATTTGTCGTTTTCTACCAAGTGTTGTTCATCCTTGCACTTCTCCACCGTACTGATGAGGGCTGAGAGCCCGAAACACGTGTCTACGGTTAGCACTTTTCTCTGAGGGCTATGTCCATTAAATTCCTTCCATTTTGTTTTTAACAGTCCCCTCGATATTACTCTCTTTCATATATATATATATATATATCTATGAATTGTAAAATATGCTGAGAACGACCTCATTGCATTCACGATATTTTAATACTGAACAATTCCACTATTCAATACCAAATTATAATATTGTCATCCAAACTACATATACATACCAAGTTTCATTTCGATGCTGCTAGTAGAAGTAGATTGAACTTGTCTTCCAAGATTTGATTGCATTGTTTGTTACTTCGCTGACAATGATTTAATTTTTTTTGTTGAATTATTTGGTTTCAAAAAGCTTGTCGCGCGAATTGCTCATAAAAGTAGGTACCAACGAATTTTATTGGGAAGTGATTGGTAGGTACCAATCAATTTTATTGGACAAGGATTGGTTGGTAATTAAAAACTTGTCGACGTATTCATTTCATTGCAATTCGTGCGAAAAGCTTTTTTAAACCAAATAATTCAACAAAAAAACATTAAATCATTGTAACCGATGACCTAAACTCATTTTATACGTTTCAGTATACGGCTCAAATTAAAGTTTTTTATTAGTTATTTTATTCATTGCTTTTTAGTTAGTTCGCCTTTATATATTCATTTCTAATAGATCATCGTTATTACTAGGTCTCTTCCCTGTAAGTTTTGAGCTGAAACAAATCACGAACTTCGACTCCAAAAACTCCCACACACCGATTTTGAATGGAATCTGACCGTAATAAAAAAACTCGTCCTCCATCATGAATTTATGAATTTCGACAAAAAATCCATAATTTCCGACCCCGAAAAATCCCTCATTCCATTTTTGTATCGAATTGAACCATAATCACAAAACTCTAACTCCATCTTGGGGCCGCCATCTTAAATTCATGAATTTTGATAAAAGTTTCATAATCTCCGAACCGGAAAACCTTCACATACCATTTTGAATCGTGTTCCGTCCCAACCTATTCTTATTTGTTTCATTCATTGAACTAATTTATTCTTAATGTATATTTGTTACATTCTATAGAGTGAGTCAGAAGTACTTTGACGAACTTCAGGAGGTGATTTCTCGCAATATTCTGATATGAATTGTCTCAATAAATATATGTCCGGAAACGCTTCGTTTCCAAGATACAGGGTGTTAAAGTTTTATTTCTATTTTCGTTTCTTTCCAAATTATATCGAAATACTGACTCTAATTGAACGAAAATTGGTATTGAAAGGGTTTTTGAGATTCGAAATCGAACCTGATGTTATTATTGCTCTTACCCGTAGGGGGCGCCACCTCCACGTCTTTTTCTTTTTTGAAGATTCATAACTTTTTTTAGCGTACTTCTAGCACATTTTTCAGTAGAAAAATCAATCCCTCTATCATATCTGCGTGAAAAAGCTACCCTTGTCGCTATAAGCAACCGTTTTCTAGATATTTGGACTTGAAAATTTCAAGCCGATTATTTGATAATCGATGCGTGTTGAAGTTATTACCATTATTTTGCATTTTTCACGTGAATGCTCAGGAAATGAATTTGACGTTTAAGTAAGTAGTTTTGGTTTTTGTAGGGGGCGCTACCTATTCTATTCTTTTCTACTCGTTTGAAATAGTCATTTTTGTATCAAGGGTAGCTTTTTTACGTAGATATGACAGAGGGATGGATTTCTTTACAAAAAAGTTATAAATCTTCAAAAAAGAAAAAGACGTGTGGGTGACGCCCCTACGAGTGAGGGCAATAATAACATCAGGTTCGAATTCGACACCTCAAAAAACACCCCAATACCAATTTTCGTTGAATAAAGGTCAGTATTTCGAAAGTTATATAAAAAAAACGAAAATAAAAATAAAACCTCAATACCCTGTATCTTGGAAACGAAGCATTTCCGGACATGTATTTATTTGAACAATTCATATCAAAATATTGTGAGGAATCACCTCGTGAAGTCTGTCAAAGTACTTCTGACTCACCCTACATAATAGCCTGGCAGATGTTTGCCGCTAAGAAATACCTAATTAGTTCGGCGAAATTCAAGGCACTGGATTTATCCTGACCGTCCTAATTCCATAAGCGGCTCAGTAATGTATCTGGAATCTCAAACCTACATAATTGATAATTGAACATTTATAATATATTCATAATAATATTGCTACCATATCGAATGTCTACCAGGATTATGGGTTTTTCCTCATACCTGCAAATAACGTCATACCTGTATCAATTATAAGGTATTTACTGGCACTTTAATTTCCGCCCTTTACTCTGATTATTTAGAAAAGCTGGGTAATAGATAAATTCCACGATAGTTATTGATACCCATTTCATTGCTTTTTTGTATAGATTGTTTGAATATATAAGAAAACTCACTAGTAGAGACATGTTGAATAGGAAATTAATGGAGCTTTGATGTATTATTTTTTTTTAAATTTGGAGTTGTCGTTTCTAATTAGAATAATGTCTTTGGTTTACTGCCGTAATACAGTCTTATACATCTGTTTCTGTGACCGGTGTGAAATGAAATGAGTTAATGAAATTCAGGTTCATATTTTTCATATAGTCTTTGCTTGATTTTTTGCTATTTGTGTTTGGAATAGTGGATTATACAATATTGGGAAAAAATCTTTGAACTTCTTAGAAACTTCAAGCGGATCGTTCACTCTACATCCTCTACTTTGAACGATAAGTTATTCCTCATATTCGGTTTTTTTTCCATTGAAATGATTGACTAATAGGCTAGTGGATATGGACAATAAATCAACATCAATTCCAAAAGTTCTTAAACTTCAATGATATGTTAGTGCATTAATAAAAAAAAACTATAAAATTTTGCAGAAGTCTGTGATGAACGGAACATTGTTCCAATTGCAAGAAACGTTTTCATGCTTCATTATTGCTCTGAAGATTGCAATAGTTCTGCAAACTAGGCATACCTATAGTAATGGTGTTTTGCAACATGCATTAAGTTTGCAACCTTGTAAAAGTTACGGAACCTTGTTTCTCGTAATTTGTTCAAGTTTTTCATTGTAATTTGATTACATTAATTACAAAAGTTCTGCAAATTGGATAAAAGAACGGAAAAGAAGTTTAAAATATTCACATACATTTGCAACCATTTCTGAAAAACGCATAATTTATTTATCAAACTTCCCTTTAAAAGCATTCAAATTTTTTTTTTTATTGTGGTTGCAAATGAAGAAATATCGGTCTCAGTGGAATGTAACTTCGCAACTCATACGAGAAACGGAACATATTAATCCACCAATATATTTTTTTGCATTGTTACAACTTCTGAAATAATTGCAAAAGTTCTACAAATTGCAATTAAAATTACGACTGATATTTTACGTGACGCAGGAGATTTGCAACCGTCATTGTTCAACGAAATATTTATTTTGTAATTATTATTTTTTTTTAATAATTTGGCCATACATTGCAAATATTGTGCAAATAGGCTTAATATATATATTAGACCGACATATGTCTACAATGGTCCAGTTAAATACTTGATTATCCATCGCGTAAAACTGTTATATTTTGTACTAGTTGATTGAAATTGCATCCGAAGAATAATACGGTTACGTAGGTACCCATTAAAAAATTTGAGCAATCACTGTTTTCGACTAATCAGCGACAAAAATTTAACCTAATATTTTCGAATGCAACAATCGAAAGAGTACAAAATTCTGCTAAAGTCGATTGGAAGTTTTTAATTTTTCATCGCATTAGAAACGAAATTTAATCATTCTTCATTTGAAATTTTTGCTTGTCACAAGATGACTTTCTAGCAATCGACGAGAATTTAAAATGAATAATCGATACTCCATGGAAATGAGGATATCAAAACGTTATCGATTGTATATCTCGCAAGTGCATAATTTTCATCGTCAAACAGAAACGTTGCTCAAAAATAAAAATTTGTGATATCGATATTACATCTCAAATTTAATTACTACAGGTAGGTATGTATATCTTGCATTAAATACAATTATAATTTATCTTTCCACTCGACTTTCTTACTCCAACTGGGGTTCCGCATGAAGAATTCTATTTAATCCGAATGGAGGACTGATATGTAATCGACACGTAAAAAGCATTTTTTTGATTTATAAAAATTATGAAAATAAAGAGGGAAAAACATGTTGGTAGGCAATTCTATTTCAGTTGTAGCTCCAGGACTATTAGATGAATGTGCATTGTTTTTGGTTAGTTATATAGTTGTCTGTGATAAAAAAAACAATTTTTGTTCTGGTAATAAATCATGTTACTAAACTGCTGTGCATTCATTATTCTGTAAACAAAACATTGTGACGTAACACAGTTGTAGGTTGATAGTACTAATGTACAACTGTACAAGAGTTTTTTTAATCACAATATTTCCTCCATTTTTTTATGAATCAAGAAAATTATGAAAACATGTCGTGAGATTCTCGATCCTCCATCAAACGTACTCAGAGTATTTTTCATGCAAATTTCTAATTGTATATGATGTTTTGAATTCACATCGAAAACGTTAGCTGAATGATTTCACCTACCGTTGACGAGCTTCTTGGTAGACTTGGTAACACAATGAATGTCATTTATTAAGTATTTGAAAATCTTCATTATTCAGATAACACGGGTGTTGCAAGAATAAAAAATGAAAAAATTACTAATGTTCCGTATTGTAACATATTCTGCAAATAATTATGCTGCCACCAATTGGTAAAATGAGTTGTCTGTCCGATTCGCAAAACTTTTGCTTTTTTGGTAGAGCACGACTACGAAAATATTTTTCTATAGATTTTACCCTCATTTCCGTGTTGTAGACGAGGTTGCAAATTAATGAAAACATTGTACGTCATATTTTAACGTACTTATGTTACACCCTGTATATATATATATATATATATATATATATTATCTTGGAAGAAAAAAGGCCTGTGAGTTTTCAGCTGACAAAAGTTGTATGTTCTGAAACTATTATTTTTCTTGTCGCAAGGGAATTACAGGTACACAATTGGGAAGGTTTATCTTCTCAGAGCACTTGAATATTAATAACATTTTGTAAATCTCTTTCAAATTGGGTTTAAATAGCCCTCATAAAAGGATTTGTATAAACAGAATGGTATATAAGAGGAGAAGTGTTGTTATAAAAATTATTATTATTTGAAGTGCTTTGGTGTGGTGGTCTGATTTTGTGCCTCCATAGAGTTATTCAGAAAGCTGGTAAGTACATTCGTTTTGAACTATATCTTCTTATGGATGTAATAACTGAAATGTTGTTATTTTCACAAGCTTTAATTCAGTTTCACTTGTTCGTTCGTTCGTTCGTTAGTTTCTTGGGGTCGAATCTTGCAAGAGAATTCTGACCGACTTCTAGTCGTCCGATTTATTTGAAATTTGGTAGGTATACATAATTCTGGTGCAAGGCCTTATAGAATTTTTGTTAGAGAAAAAAATTAAATGGTCCGATTTCATTCAAAATTGGTATGTGGGGGTTTTCGGGGTCGGAAATTATGAATTTTTTGTCCAAATTTGTGAACAATTTTGAAGACAATTTTTTATTCAAGCCGTGTACTAAAACGTATAAAATAATTTTAAGTAATCGCTAACATTGATTTAATTATATTTTGTTGAATTATTCGGTTTCAAAAAGCTTGTCCGCGAATTGTAATGAAATTAATACTCCTACAAGTTGTTACTTACCAATCAATCATTTGTTTGATAATTAAAAAAAATATATCTGTTTTAAATTATTATATTCTCTCAGTGTACTTTTTTAGTAAATTTCCTGCTATTTAATTATCTTTTTTTTTTCAATTTGCAAAACTTCAATAGTTTTTGAGATATTCGCGAGAAAACAAAATCCTTTCTTGATAAATTTGTTGTATAACTATTGCAATTTTTTTGAGCGTAACTTGAACTGTTTCAAAAAGTTTCTAGGATTCGTAACAAGTGTGCTTGTGAACTAGAATGTCCATGCAACATAATTTTAATTCTTTTCAAGGACAGTACTATATATTTCCTCAATTTATCAAATTCTACAATTTTGAAAGTGATTTTATTTGTTTGGTATGAGGAGAGCTGCGGCTTTTTTAGTAGGTACTCCTTTTATTCCGGCCATTCGGCGATCTGATATATCTGCTCCGGAAAATCGCAGAAAACCGGGCGCATATGAATTAACATTTCTAATATATTTTGTGTCCTATTTCATTTCATTATAATCTCACATTTTATTTAGAGTACGTGTAGTGAAGATGGAAAAAACATGTTTTATTAGTGTAGCGTTTGTCAGTTTGTTTTTGTGGATTTTTGTAGGAATTTTTGTTTTTTAAGTTTTTGTTTCCGGGATGGTTGGGTGGAATGAAGGCACCTTGAATATTTATCAAAATTGAAATGATATCTGTCTTTCTTCTCCATACTTCTTCATCCTAGGTTGTGCGAAGTGATATGGTGGAAACGGGTTGATTTGTTTCCTTGGGATTTTGTCATATCCTGGGTGGGAAGCGAGTGGATCCGCCGAGGCCTCTCTGGAGTACCTTAACACTTTCTGGGAATGTTTTATGCTCGAGCGTTTTTCAGATATTTAGCGCTTGGATTGTGGATACCATCTCCATGGAGGTTCGCCTCATCCTAGTGAATCATCTCCGAGGGGGTGTATAATGATCTGGTGGTCTTGGGGTCTTCTTCGAAGTGGATTCCCCACGTGCAGAGACTCATATCTGCAGAGGGATTTACCGAGTCGGGGGGGCCTTTTCCAGGAGATTTTCTCCGTGCCCTGGTGGGTCTGCTTCTCCATGGGATTTTTTTCATGTCCTGGTTGGATGTGCCTGGTTTGGAGGCCCCGGATTTTATTAACGTCCTCAGAGTTTATTGCTGCCTCCGGCAATTATTGCCAACCAGGAGTTCTTTTTTCGCCCGGAGTTTTCCCTTTCCGGAATTTATCTCTGTCCCGGATTTTTTTTGAAGTTTCCGGAATTTTCGATTTAATGGAATTAATTGGTACCTACTTTTATGAACACTTCGCGCGACAAGATTTTTAAAATCAAATAGTTCAACAAAAAATTATCAAATCGTTGTCATCGATGATTCGAACTCATTTCATACGATTTAGTATACGGTTCGAATAAAACCATGTCTTTGAAATGGTTTTTCATTATTTATAATTTTTAACAAATATAAATTGCTATGAGTTGGTAAAAACAATGATATAAGTTTTATTGTCCAAAAATCACTGAATAGTTATTTATTTTCCATAACATCAACTAAATAATTGATACATATAAAAGAAAAAACCCCATCATTTATTTGGGACTTTATACGTCTGTACATCACTTTGGGAAAATACTCCAGATACAGAAGGATTACACTTCGTCAAACATTTTTCCAATCATGTGCGTATTTCAAAGCGACTCCATATACACCTATTCAAAGAAGAGATTTTGAAATATTTGTTTCACTTATGTGGAAGATTTCTGAAAATACATAGATAATAATAATATTCGTATAGTTTTTCTAATCCCAATTGGAACGGCAATAAAAATAAGTGCACTACGAGGAGTGTTCATATGCACTGCCCGGCAAATGGGAAATGTATATACTACCAGTGGTTTTACTTTCAAAGCGTTCCTGGTACAATCATAAAAAAGTTCTGTCGTCTGGAAGAGAATTCCTTCTCGAAACTCCTTGTGTCGATCCAATTGAGATTAGAAATACTATAAGTGATAATCATAACGCACTTTTGCAGATAGTGCAGTGATAACCACGTTATCAAAGACTGTCCGTGGTACAAGTCGAATTATTGAATTAATTGATCGAACTTAACAATGATAATTGAGGCTTTTTTACAACGTTTAAATATATATGTATATATATATATATATATATATATATATATATATATATATACATAGAATGAGTATCTATCGAGGATTCGGTCTTGAAGAAGGTACACTCTATTTTGCTACCCGAGCTTTCGCAAATCTTCCTTTGCTTTTTCGAGGGCTACCAATTAAAAATATGGACATTAAAATATTTGAATGATAATAGTGAACATACTGTGCAATTTGAGATTTTATTTGAACATCAAAGCTCAGGAACATATTATATAATCAGAAATGTATCGAGGAAAACTCAAAAAATGTTGTGAAATGAACATTTATTATGGATGTGAAACAAAATAGGTACCTATATACAGAGGTGTATTAATTCAGGTATTTTCAAATGAAGAATGGTTTTTTGGTGAAAGAAGGTACGAGTAAATGTTACTCAAGTTATCAATTTCGGTTTTTTTATTCATATGGTCAGATTGTAATTTTATTACAGCCATTTCTAAAAAAGGCTTCATTCAAATTTTGTTCAACGTGTAGGATTTTAGCACAATCATAATTCATGATGTGATCGTTATCCATGACATGTTTCGTTAAGGAACAAGAGTTTTCTTTTAAAGTTCTACAATTGCATTTATGTAATGCTATCCGTGATTTCAAAAAGGTTTTGTTGGGCCAAAATATTTTTCATTATCATTTGAACAAGGAATTTCATAAACCACGTTGGACTTTCCGGTGATATGATCTTTTTGTTTCAATTTGTTATACAAGTTTTCTAATGGTTTTTTTTCTTTTGTGCAATACTCTCCAATAATTCATATCCTTCAAATTTTTTGAAAAAATTATTATATAATACTACTTTTGACGTCATTCAAACAGAGCCCATCAAAATGAACATTTACATAATATAACATATTCGTCGATACCTTACATTCCTGAACTTTCTACCAAAATTATAAATGTATTCGAACATAAAAAAATTCGAAAATTGCACAAAATAAAACCTTTGGAAAACCTGTATACTAAATTGAAACAAAAAGATCATATCACCGAAAAGTCCAAAGTTGTTTATGAAATTCCTTGTTCACATTGTAAAAAAAATATTTGGGCCACATAAAAAATTATTCGAAATCACGAATAGCATTACAAAAAAGCAATTGTAGAACTTTGAAAGAAAACTCTTGTTCCCAAACGAAACATGGCATGGATAACGATCACATCATGAATTATGATTGTGCTAAAATGTTACACGTTGAAAATTTTTTTAATAAAAGACTTTTTTTAGAAATGGCTGAAATAAAATTACAATCGGTCAATATGAATAAAAAAACTGATATTGATAACTTGAGCAAAATTCACTCGTACTTTCTCTTTACAAAAAACCATTATTCATTTGAAAATACCTGAATTAATACACCTCTGTATATAGGTACTATTTTGTTTGACATCCATAATAAATGATTGTCGGTCATAAAATTTTCATGTCACAACATTTTTTAAGTTTTCCTTTATACATTCCTGATTATATATTATGTTCCTATGCTTTGAAAATCGAAGAATATCTCAAATTACACAGTATTATAATCCAAAAATTTTAATGTCCATGTTTTGACTTTGTAGCCCTCGAAAAAGCAAATGAAGATTTGAGAAAACTCGGGTAGCAATAAAAACTTTTTAACAAAAAATCAAAGCGACGAAAATAATCCACTATATATATATATATATATATATATATATATAATTATAGTATAACATAATTTATCCTAGTCCCATACAGATTGTTCTGAGAGTTTTTGATTGGAAATTTTTAATAGCTATGAAAATATTTGAGATTTGAAACAAATAACGCGAGAGCGCATGCAATGGATAATTGATGCCTCCTTAGTGACTAACAATTTTATTCCATTGCAAATGATATGAAATGTTGTGTAAGTTTCCTAACATCCCCTTTTTATACTCCTTACTATTATCTGTTGCATGCGCCTCACGTTTCTTTGGTTTTGAATCTTACAAGTATTTTCATAGGTATTCACAATCACAAGTATTCAGGACAATATGTATGGGGTTGTAAATCTGTATAGAGCTAGGAGTAATTAATGTATGCATTGGTTCATTATGAAAATTTATTTGATTTAAAATAGTTATTTATGTAATAATTGTGTAAAGTGGCCTTTTTTGACGATTGTGAATAGAAAACTGTCAATTTTCATCACTTATAGAACAATATTCTTTAAAAATTTCCTTTTTTTAAAAACCAAATTTTAATTTTGGTTGCTTTTTTTCAATTTATTTTGTTGAATTTTCTTGGAGCTAGAAACACGTGGAATCATTGACCAATATTTTTGAAATAAAAAGATGCAAAGTTGTTGAAAAAAATATTCTCCTAATGTAACTCCACCTTGATGTTATTGACTTCGACTATTCACCTTCATTGTTTTTGATTAGTTGTTCACACCAACAGAAACGATGATAATTTGTATTCTCATATTGCGTGATTTGTTATTTATTAAAATAACTAATAAATAACCTTTTTGAAGACAAGCTCTCATTCAAATCAAATCGTACCATAATCACAAAACTGGTCTTCCATCTTGGGGCCGCCATCTTGAATTTATGAATTTTGACATATATTTCATAATCTTCGTCTCCGAAAACCTCCACATACAAATTTTGAATCGAATCGGGCCATAATCACAAATCTCGCCGCCATCTTGGAGCCGCCATTTTTTTTCTTTTCTCAGATATTCCATAATGCATTGTCTTGGGAACTATGAACACCTGCCAAATTTCACGTTAATCGGGCAATTGGAAGTGGATCAAATTTAATTTGCAAGATTTGATGACAAACATCGGGACAGGTGAAACTAAATGAAAGCTTGTAATGTAAAAAGGATATAATCATCTAAACACACGTTGAATAGGAATATAAAAGAAACAAAAATGGACATTTCCTGATAGCATTAAGCTACATTGGTTAGTTAAGGATGGAAGGAGGGGGCATAACGTTTTTTTCTTACGTGACGATTTCTACCAGTAGACAGAAAAACTGCTTTTGGAAAATCCTTTAGTTTCATACAATGTTACATTGTCAATTGATAAACCAAATGTTTTTACCACACATGTTTTTACCCCACTATATTATATCATATATTAATCTTTTTATCAACATTACAACTACCATAGTACTACTGTCTCACACAAGCTATGCTTTCGTGACCTAACTACGTTTATTTTTAATTTTTTAAATCTATACCACTCCTGCAGTGTAATGTATTTATATAGCACTCTTGCAGTGTAATGTACTTCACCTTCTAAATAAACGTCTTATTATTATTATATTATTATTAAATATGTATCGTAATTCTTATGAAGCTTTATTTTCTAGCAAATTCGAAGTAACCATGGAAAAGTTCGTCGCAGCATTTTTATGCCCAATATGTTTCACCTACATGATGCCGCCTATCAGGCAATGCACACAAGGCCACTGCTTCTGCATTTACTGCTTCAACAGCACACCAAATTGTGAGATTTGTGGGGATCCCAAGTCAAACGTCCCTTGTCTCAAATTAGCACGAATGCACGCATTGCTGAATTTTCCTTGCAAATTTGAGGATGAAGGTACGTTTTACATCAATTGCTTTGTATGAAGAAGTTTGAGTTTGGGATTGGGAAATCGTTTTTAATTTATTTTAAACAATTCAAACAAATAACGTCTGGAAAGTTATATATATATATATATATAAAAAAAATAATATATATATAAAAAAAAAAAAAAACTATGAATTTGAAATAAACTTTGTAGAAAGGATATTCCTTAGGTTGCAGAAAATAATGGCCTATGAAAAAATAAAACTCTTTCTTATTTAGCAAGCTTAAAAAAGAAAACACAATTGTGAAATACGATTTTAAACAAATCTATAGAACTTACTAAGGTGAGGTTAAGTGAAGACAGCGAACTAAACACCATTTCGTGTTTGAGGACTTTTCAAAATCATATCACTATGACCCACTACTGGTAATATATAAAAACTGAACAATGGCACTCGCCCATATTGTTTTAGATAATTAAATTAACACTTTAAAATTTGAAACGGCACAAAAATTACCACATGGTTGAAGCGTGACTGAAAAAGGAAAATGGTAGCTGACAAGTAATACATGACATGAAGTGTCAAGTGTCAAATGTCATCTGTCCAAACATGAAACAGTCAAGGGAGAACCATGTGCTTTGTCCACAAAACAGAAGGAATAGTACCAATCTATATGACACAAAAAAAAAATTTTTGTTAAATGAGAGAAACAATCAAAAAATACTAAGCAATTTTTATATTAAATTGGAATCAAGTTTCAACAAGTAATTGTAAATGACACTAAGGTTGGAAATATCAGAACGTTTATTCATGCTGTTTGGTTCATTTTTTATGAAAACCATTTCTAGGAAATTCCTTTTATGATAGTTATTCTCTACTGCTAAAATGGAAGGGTTGTTAAAATTACTAAAATGATTAGAATTTATATTATGTTCAGCTAATGCACAACTGTTTTTTTTTATTTTGCAATCACTCTTATGAGATGCTATGCGACCTGTTAAATTCCTACCCGTCTGCCCGATATATATTTTATCACAATTTAGGCAAGGAATACTATATATGACATTTGATTTCTCATATATCGTTAAAGGGGCTTTAGTTCTAGTGTAAAGGCTTGCAATAGTTTTAATGTTTTTGTTTGCAATGCGTAGTTCATCTAGTTTGAACACATTTGTCAGTTTTGAGGTTAGTTCTCTTACATATGGTAATGTTTTGTAAATAAAAGGTTCTATTAGTTGAGGTTGTGGACTTGAATTTATTCTTAGAGGATTTACTGTTACAAGGTCTAAATTTATAATTGTATTTCCAGTTGAAAAGGGAAACATTCTCAATTGAATATTGATAGAAAGATTTTTCTGTGAATTGAAAAATCCACGATTAAAATGAAGTTATTTTTTTTGTGAATGTCTAACAGAAAACAACTACTTCCCCGGCTAAAGCCACGCTGGACATTGAACTACATCTGATAGGTATTCTGAAAAGGCCCTAACTCAAAAGAAAAAATCTGAAATTGAAAATTTGCATTTTCATTCAGATAGTTATTCGATTTTATATTCCAGTCTTAATTAAGAACTCATAAAGATGAATGAGGCAGAGAAGAATGTTTTCCAAAGAGGTACTCACCAGAAATCATTCGTAACATTGACGCAGGAGAGACATCGCATTCACTAGGTCTTCAATACATTTTTGTCGACGAAAATCTATTTCACGCTTCCACGATCATCAGGAAGACCGGAAGAAATGGGAAACACATTTTCAGCAAATCTCACTTTTGCAAAGATGGAAAAGTTAGAATCATTTCTTTTGGAGAGACACTTTGAAGTTAGTGTTTTCTGACATTAAAACCTGTCATGGGGTATGGTAGATTGATTTGTTGAAAATATAAACAGGATGTTCATAAAATCAGATGTGGAATCATCTGCGACTGAAAGATAAACTTTAGTCACTATCTTCCATCGTCAAGATAACCTCTTGTGAGGTATTCATGTTGAAAAGGGAAACATTCTCAATTGAATATTGATAGAAAGATTTTTCTGTGAATTGAAAAATCCACGATTAAAATGAAGTTATTTTTTTTGTGAATGTCTAACAGAAAACAACTACTTCCCCGGCTAAAGCCACGCTGGACATTGAACTACATCTGATAGGTATTCTGAAAAGGCCCTAACTCAAAAGAAAAAATCTGAAATTGAAAATTTGCATTTTCATTCAGATAGTTATTCGATTTTATATTCCAGTCTCAATTAAGAACTCATAAAGATGAATGAGGCAGAGAAGAATGTTTTCCAAAAGAGAGTACTCACCAGAAATCATTCGTAACATTGACGCAGGAGAGACATCGCATTCACTAGGTCTTCAATACATTTTTGTCGACGAAAATCTATTTCACGCTTCCACGATCATCAGGAAGACCGGAAGAAATGGGAAACACATTTTCAAGAAGCAATCTCACTTTGCAAAGATGGAAAAAGTTAGATTTTTTCTTTTGAGTTAGGGCCTTTTCAGAATACCTATCAGATGTAGTTCAATGTCCAGCGTGGCTTTAGCCGGGGAAGTAGTTGTTTTCTGTTAGACATTCACAAAAAAAATAACTTCATTTTAATCGTGGATTTTTCAATTCACAGAAAAATCTTTCTATCAATATTCAATTGAGAATGTTTCCCTTTTCAACATGAATACCTCACAAGAGGTTATCTTGACGATGGAAGATAGTGACTAAAGTTTATCTTTCAGTCGCAGATGATTCCACATCTGATTTTATGAACATCCTGTTTATATTTTCAACAAATCAATCTACCATACCCCATGACAGGTTTTAATGTCAGAAAACACTAACTTCAAAGTGTCTCTCCAAAAGAAATGATTCTAACTTTTTCCATCTTTGCAAAGTGAGATTGCTTCTTGAAAATGTGTTTCCCATTTCTTCCGGTCTTCCTGATGATCGTGGAAGCGTGAAATAGATTTTCGTCGACAAAAATGTATTGAAGACCTAGTGAATGCGATGTCTCTCCTGGTCAATGTTACGAATGATTTCTGGTGAGTATCTCTTTGGAAAACATTCTTCTCTGCCTCATTCATCTTTATGAGTTCTTAATTAAGACTGGAATATAAAATCGAATAACTATCTGAATGAAAATGCAAATTTTCAATTTCAGATTTTTTCTTTTGAGTTAGGGCCTTTTCAGAATACCTATCAGATGTAGTTCAATGTCCAGCGTGGCTTTAGCCGGGGAAGTAGTTGTTTTCTGTTAGACATTCACAAAAAAAAAAAAATAACTTCATTTTAATCGTGGATTTTTCAATTCACAGAAAAATCTTTCTATCAATATTCAATTGAGAATGTTTCCCTTTTCAACATGAATACCTCACAAGAGGTTATCTTGACGATGGAAGATAGTGACTAAAGTTTATCTTTCAGTCGCAGATGATTCCACATCTGATTTTATGAACATCCTGTTTATATTTTCAACAAATCAATGTATTTCCAGATTCAATAGTAGTAACACTGGGTTGACGATCAGTACTGAATAGTAATTTATTAATAAATTTGATTGGATATGAGTTTTCTTTTAGTATTGTTTTAAGTTCATTTCGATTTTTTTTTTATATTTTTCATGGGTCAAAAGTACCCAAATATGAGATTTTTTTAACCTTTAAAAATTCATATCTCTAAAAATATTAACTTTATCGTGAAAAATCATGGGATCTTTTTCATTCGTATTTTAATAAAGAATATAAAAAAAAATTGTCCGGTTGAAAAATAACAATTTCTTGCAATTGTTTAAACAATTTCGGTTTAAACAATATGGCACGGGGTTGCCCCATGGCAACATGCATCTGTATCATCAGTAGGACGATTTGAAGAGGATCGCATGAAAAAATTGAGGTGGAATAGTTTTCGGTACTCATGCGCCGATTCCTCCTAGTCTATTATGTCCATATGCTTATTTACCTCTTCTAAATAGATTATGAGTTCATCAAAATCTTCATTGATGCTTCTGATATTGAAATGGATGACGGTTAGAACTCTCTTCAGATTCTTCTTTGTATGAAGATACATTCGAAAATCACTATATTCTTGAGTTTAGATTTCCTTCTGATTATCTAATAGATCAAAAAATTCATTCATTTTGTACTAAAGTATTTGAACGTATAAACATATGTGTATGGAGATTATTCGAATGGTCTAATATTATTCGTAATAAATAGTAAGAATGAACCTTATGGCTATTATTGTATATAAACAAATGTATGGTTTCTCAATGAGTAACCGAAAATGACACTATTCGGAACCTCCTCAGTTCATAGTAGTAAAAGTGAATACCATATTATTATCTATTAAGCAATCCAGCTAGTTAGTATGAGGGTATAAGGCTGCAGCAAATAATTTATCAAAGTCTTCACTTGATCTTGAAATACAAATCTTGTATTTATAATTGACAAAAAAAAACCTTTGTAGGTCCGGAAGTTTAGTAATGATGTTTTGTCAATAGCTTTATCAAGAATGTTCAACCTAAAACTTGTTAAATCTTCCCTTACAACGATTGCGGTTTCTTTCAGTAATTTTTCCTTGCCATATATGATTTGCTTCATCTCATAGGTTTCAAATTTCATTAAAATTCCTCTTGTTTCATATCGGGCTTCTGCTTTCTTTCCGACTCTGTAGCACAGTTCTTTATCGGCATCGTTTATGTTGATTGCCATTTTTGCATTAACAGTTTGTTTATGTTTCTCTCAAATTTTCTCCCACAGTTTCCTTGTAGTTGAAGATTCGTAGGTTGTTTTTTTTCTCGCCTTGTTCCACATTGTCGTATTTCTTGTGCATCATGAAATTTTAATTCATTATAGTTTTTGTGATGCTTTCGTAATTGCATTTGGTTTTCGTAGTATTGTTTTAAATACTCTGTATAAGTAATCGTATGGTACATTGGGAAGCTATTTTATTTTATTTGATTTTCATTCTTATACCTGTTAAACACTGAATATTATTCTTACGATAACCATGAGAGAAAATATGTTTGGGTATTTACCAATTTGAAGCATTATTGAATAATTTTCCAGTTATTCAGTTTCTCTTGTTTCCCGATGAATGTACTCAACAGAAGTTTTTTTACAGGATGTGACTTTGTTGGAAAAGGAACAGGATTGGGAACCCACCACATCATATGCAGATACAAATACTCTCCCACCCTGTGCCCATTACGGTTCGTCAACTGCAGGTGGCGAGGAAAAAAGCTGAAAATGTTGGACCATTGCAGAGAGGAGCACCCAGATAACATATTCTTCATGAACAAAAAGGCACTGATGGTGCCCAACTTCATGGAACCGATGAACAGGAACAACTACATAATCCTCAGCGTTTTCGACACCTTGTTCCGTTGCACCTGGGATTTAAGCAGCGAGTCGGGTGAAATGCGATTTGCCGTGTATCACATGGGAAGCCCCCTGATACAAGAACAGTATTCATTCAAATTTTCCATCCTTTCGGGATTCAAAAACACCGAGGTAATCAGGATGGAAGGTCCCTGTTTCCAAATGGATAGTGATTGTGAGATATTCATGGGGGAGAAGTATCTGTCGGCCAATTACAGCTTGATAAAAGAGTTTTGCGACGAGGATGGGGACTTGCAGTACTCTGTTACGGTTTCGAAGAACAACGCTGACCAATAACGCAACGCCTTAGGAAAGCTCACAAACATTTTTCTTTGATTTTCTTTGGCGTTCATTTCTTCAATGTATTTGTGAAAAATGGAAAACTAGGGGAAAATGGAAAATATGGAAACTTCATTCAAATACATAAGACAGTCATATGTACTCCTTTTCGAGAGCTTAAGGAACTATAATATAGATATGCTGCATCTTTTTATAAAATTTTCACGAGGTATATATATATATATATATATATATATATATATATCGTTTCCACGAGGTATATATATATATATATATATATATATATATATATATTATATATATATATATATGTATAAATTTTTTTTTCATTGATTTTCGTTCAGTAAGTGAAATAACAAAAACTTAAGCACCATTTTTCCAATAATGATGAAAGATATACATTTTATTTCAAATCATGACCAATTTTTCTCTATACGTAAACCAAAGAATGTAAACAACTAGTTTTAGATTTAGAAATAAATTAGTTGGAATACATTGTTGTTTTTCTACGACTATCCAGACATATCTCCATTGTATCAGTGTAATTGATCAGGAATGATTGTCAATATTAATCTCTTCATGTCCACACTGTTTTACCATGACCTGATACGAGATGAATTGATTCCCACATTGTGAGGCGTGAAATATAAAATAAAAAAAAGAAATAAAAAACATTAAAAATTTTGACTGCGTTGAAAGTGAACGAAGAAATTAGAAACAAGATGACCAGTAAATATTATCAGAAAATTATGTTTTAAGAGGTTAACTATTTACCCTTTCACTGCGGAAATGATTTTTGAAGTATTACTTCACATGTGCAATATTTTAGGTTGTGCGTATATATGGGCCAATTCATCGGGTATTCAAAGAAAACAAATTATATATATTTTAGATTGACGTTAATATTAACTGGAAAAAACATACAGAATACCATAACTAATAAAAAATTTAAAATGTTTTTTGTATGTTATGTTTCTAAACAAGGAATGAGGCACGATGGTACTTAACATGTGCGACATATATGTCTGATTTTACGTTTTTTGTGCTGTTTCGCGCAAACTTTAAATCGTTGTAGGCCTTGGAATTGATTTAAAGGAATGTCTTTCAGTTGAACGTAATTCTCGATTCCGATCATCAGGATAAAAAAAATCCAAAAAGCTACTTTTACTGACTTGTTCGTAAAGTATTGCCAAAGCCATGGCAATTTTGAAATTTTTTTCAGTTCCTAAAGTTGTCATAATTGATTGATTATCGAAATTTCTCTATTTGATGGCAGAAATTGAATGCTTTTATATGAAACATTCTTTGAAAAACTTGTACATAAAAATATTGTATGTAGCACGTACGCAAATGGCTTTCGCGGACTCATCTTCATATTACGGACATATTAGCACCTTACGATTCGTCCGCGAAAGCTTCATTCGTGTTTGTTAAAGTTCATCCAATGTCAGTTGGATATGTACAGGGTGTTACAAAATTCATTACAAATATTTGAGGGCGCATTCCTTGGGTCAAAATACGACTTTTTTCTCTATAAACATGTGTCCTAAAATTCACCCCTTCCAAGCTACAGACATCGCAAATTGCGCGAAAAAAATCGTAAATTTTCAATTGTGGCGACAATTATGCATCAAATATCAAATGTTCGGAAAATTCACAGGCTCTTGGTTTTTTGGATGCTCTATTCATTTCTTGCTCCAAAAATAAGGTAATTGATTCAAAGGGGTGAATGAGGGTTGGTCTCTTGCATTTTTTAGAATCAGCTAACAGTTGATTTGTTGGAAATATAAACAGGATGTTCATAAAATCATTTTAATCGAGGATTTTTCAATTCACAGAAAAATCTTTATATCAATATTCAATTGAGAATGTTTCCCTTTTCAACAGCTAACAGTTTTCGAAAAAATTGCTGGCAAATGAAAGGGGAATATTGAAGTAACAAACTTAAATACTTTGAGGGCTATGACTTTCCACCTTTTTCCACCCCTTTGACGCTTTTGACGTTCAAATTGTAACAGCAATTTGATCTACTTGTAAGTGTTTAGTGAACATAGTTTATATCCATACCATGCTCAACGTATTCAAGGGTTACTTCTAGGGGATTTCCAGCGACGCTTGCAGTTCACTAGGTGGGTACTTGGAAAGTGTGAAAGAAATCCGAATCTTTTATCCCACATCCTTTCAAGTGACTAGGCTGAATTTAACCGCGACGAAGTAATACATTTCCACAATATTCATGTCTGGGGTGTAGTAAATCCATACAAGATTAGAAAAAAACGTCATCATGTGCAGTTTAGCCTGAATGTATTGGCCGGAATAATGAAAGTAAACACTCCAAAGTCGCTAACCTTAGTCTTTACCCTCCAAATCTGTACTGTGTACTACATGTCGCAGCGCGTCTAGGCCTTATATTGAATTGCTGTTTCTTGTAAGTTCCGCTGCTGGAATATTCGTGAACATTTCGAATATTCGCGCGGCGTAATGCTAGTTCTCGATTCGTTTCCGCTCTAGACTCGCTGTGTTTTTTTGGAATCCTGGTCAGTCGCGTTTCATTTTCCAGGGGCGTAGTATGGATTCGTAACAATACATCCGTTTATGTTTAATGCACGGACAAGAAAGAACAAAATCAAATTAGATAAAGATTATGTTCGTGTTCTTCAAAATTAATTTTCATCTTTTTTAATTTTCACCTTTTATAACTTGGCAACCACGCCTTATAAAATTATAATTATCGATTTAAAAAAAGATTTTTATTAATTTTTTATCTAAAATTTCCATAAATTTTTTCTCAACGACAACCACCGTCAATTTTTTTGCAAAATTCACTCGATTTAATGATATAGTATCCACTTTGAACCATTCCCATACCAGATTTCCAATAACTCGAAGTGACCAACTTGGCAATAACTAATTTTATGCAGACGAAAATTACACCAAAACAATTTATTGAGCAGAAGACTTATCTCGATATTCTCCAAGCAAAATTTCTATTAAACTATACCAAATGATTTCTAGCGCCCATAACTTGGCAACAGCACATTTCCGCAAAGTTCAATATCATTGCAGATTTGCCTGATTGATTAGTATAGTAATCACTTCGAATCATCCCCATACAGATTTTCAATAATCCGAAGTAACCAACTTGGCAACAACGCATTTCTGCAAAACAAAAATTGTACCATTAGAATTGGTCAAGGGTATACAAACGCGATTGTATTTCTTTCAATAAAGTATTACAATTTTTTATCGCTTCGGAGAATTTCCCCAGATTGGATATTCCGAAGATTCAACTAGACTTATTTTGCAGATTCAGCCAAATACCCAAATACAGTAATCCTATCTAATTTTTATTTTCGAAGCGTATAAATACGTCTAGAGTAGTTGAGCTCATGCTAACTTAAACTTAATACTGTAAACAATCTCACGCAGTCGGAAGCATCTTATTTAATTCATCATATCATCAATTCAGATATAATAAAAGTCAAAGAGTGGTGCGACTCGAACCTTTTGTCCTTCAACATATTAAAAACCAAGATAGTGTCTTTCCAAATGTGCAGTTGCTGATATTTTTTTAAACCACCAGATTATTGAAAACAGTGTCTTTTCTAAATTTTTAGGACTATACATTGACAACGGTCTTAAATTCAATGAACATGTGAAAAACTTGAATAAAAAATTGTCCTCTGGTTGTTATGCTGTGAAAATTGCTGCAAATGAACTAGGATACTCAACCGCAAAGACAGTATACTACTCCTTGGTAGAATCACATTTGCGATACGGTATCCCATTCTGGGAGTGTGCAGTGGTAATGCTCTTCAAAGTGTTTTTGTTTTACAAAAACGAGCCTTGAGATACCTCTGTAAATTAAAATTTCGCGATTCGTGCAGACCTCACTTCAAGCAACACAACATACTCACGGTAGTATCAATATTTATACTTGAAACAGTGTGCCTCATAAATAAACACAAACAAAATTTCATTACAGAGAGTAGGTACGCCACCCGTCAAAGTAACCATCTCAAACTACCATTACCATCTTCCACTCTCGTTAAGGATTCAATTATATATAACGGCTGCAAAATGTACAATCACCTTCCAAATAATATTAAAGATATACCGTCCACTGCCAGCTTCAGAAAAGCAGTAAAAAGAATTCTCTCCGATAGAGCCTATTATAGTTTGGAAAAATATTATGTGGATAGAATAGAAGGATAAGTAGATCAAAACTATACACTGTGATATCATATACCTTCTATTGTTTGTTATATTTTTAAACTTTAAATATTTTGAATTTTTCGAGTTTTGAGGATTTAAAATTTTTGAATTCTTGAGTTTTAAAACTTTTTATATTTTTAAATTTTTGAATTTTTGGATTTTAAATGTTTTTTATGAAACTTTATTGATGTTCAAAAAAATAGTGTATATGACTCTTTACTTATAAATTTTTTTTTTAATTAATTTTATGGTATGACTATTTTTATACATTTATCAAATGGTATTAACTTAATTTACATTAATATATACACGCTTGTCAATAAGATATTATTCTTTGATAATAAAGCATATTTTGATTGATTGATTGAACAATGAAGATATATTATTGCCTCCGACTGCATGAGATTGTTTACAGTATTTAGTTCAATGGTTAACCTCTTAAAACATAAACAATATTTTCTGGTCATCTTGATTCCATCTTTTTTTTAAATTAACTTTTCACGCAGTCGTGTTTTTTTATTCTTTAAATTAACTTTTTCCATTTTACTCTCCTTAGTTATTTACAAAATGGCGTTTTGTTTACAATGTGGCGTCTGGTTGTCGCCATATTGAATTTTTATTTCTCTCTTCAGTGACAAGATTGAGACAATTAGATTCACGTAAAAATCATCAAAATCGGCTCACGCGCTTGGTCTCTAGAACGCCACAAAGGAACAAACATACATACATACATACACAATACCCTGCTTTGCTTCGCGCAGTCGAGTGAAAATATGTATTCATTTGGTAAAGTGTAGGATGAATTGATTATCGAAAACTTGTCCTTCATTAATATCTCAAACACAATATGATTTGATATTACTAATAAAAAACTATTTTATGGAAAGTTTTCATCTATACCGTGTCCTAAAAGGTATAAAATGAGTTTTTGTTATCGCTGACATTGATTTAATAATTTTTCGTTAAATCAGTTGTTTTCAAAGAGTTTCTCGCGCGAAGTGTGTTCATAAAAGTGGGGTTCCAATTAATTTTATTGGGCAGTGATTGGTTGGCAAGTAAAAACTTGTCAAAGTATTTAATGTTTACAAATTATTCATGAAAATAGGTACCAATTGATTCTATTGGACATTGAATGGTTGCTAAGTAACAACTTGTCGAAATATTAATTCAAAATAATTCGCGCGACAAGCTGTTTGAAACGAAATAAATCAATAACAAATGATTAAATCATTGTCAGCGATGACTTAAACTTATTTTATACGTTTTGATACACGTCTCTAATAGAAGCTTGTCTTTAAACAGGTTTTTTGATAATTATTTTATTTTTGGCTCTTCAGTTAATTCGCCTTAATCTGTTCATTTCTAATAGAGCACCGTTATTACAAGGTCTCTTTCCTTGTTGTTTTGAGCTGAAAGGAATCATGTGCTTCGAACCCAAAAACTCCCATTCACCAATTTTGAATAGTATCTGACCATAATCATAAAACTCGTCCTACATTTTGGAGCCGTCATCCTGAATTTATTAATTTTGAGAGAAAATTCGAAATGTCCGACCTCGAAAACTGCAGCATACTAATTTTGATTCGAATGGGACCATAACCACAAAACTCTTGGAGCCGCCATCTTGAATTAATGAATTTCGACAAAAAATTCAGATTCTGACCCCGAAAAAGCAGCATACCAATTTCAATCGAATGGACCATAAGCACAAAATTCGTTCTTGATCTTGGGGCCGCCATCTCGAATTTTTGTATTTTGACAAAAATTCAAACATAAGCTTGTAATAATAAAATGAAACTGATTCATAGAATACGTATCAATCATAATTTTTTACATTTTTTATCAATTTCAAGTGAGCCTCTGTTTTTAAAGGCGGCTGTAGGGGCTTCAAGCAAGCTATGGACGAGTTGCCAGAAAAACTCAACAGAAGTGACAGAGGTTTCTGATAATTCAAAGGTCTGATTCGATTGAAAATATGGAAGATCCAAAAGATGTTAAATTAGCTTCAACACCTCCATAAATTTTCAAAAAAGTCAAGATAGCTGCTTTGAATTAACTCCAATGAGTAGTCTAGGAGAAAAAATATGCACTTGCTTTAAATTATTCATCGATTCGAAGGATGGCATGAATCTAGTATTGTTCTCCGAAAACGTGTTTTTGCATATTCGGTGAAAAAACGAGAGCATTAAACAACAGCTCATGAAATAATATTCAGTGTTGAAAACAACCCTAGCATCAATGATGACGTTGATATGTCAAAATACCCGAAACTGAAAGCATTTGAAAAAAATCAGATGGTTACCGATCAAGACAAAAAAAAACAGCAAAAAATCAATGACTTGAAGGCGCAGAAGGTGATGAATTCCTAATGACAAAGGTCATATATAAAAATATATCAATACAACGGAAATTATATCAAAACTTCTTTCAAGTTATTTTAATCGATTTATATAACTTTCGCATGACTGAAGGAATACTTGCAAAATCGTCCTACACGGTCAAGCGCCCTCTTCAATCGCTTGAGTCGATCAAACTTTTCATCAATCTCTGTCAATGCTTGGCTCAAACGTCAAACTGGTTCCTAGACGGTCAATCATGCTTGATTCAATCGATTGGCCCAAGCTTTCGATCAAAAGATTGACCAATCGTCTAGTAAGTTTCTAAGACATAGTGTCGACGGTTCAAATCTCAAATATCCCATTTTTTATTGGGCAGGTCAAAATTAGTAGTCTATGTAACAAGAACGCATTTGCGTAACACGAACGCAATTGCATACAATTTTTTTTTGTATAATCTTTCCAAAGAATGTTTCATGTAGGAACTATGATTTTATTCCTGCCATCAATACGCAAATATGGAGTCCGGGACTGTATCTGATACCGTGAACAGGGCAACGTATTTTCGTTCTCGAATAAAACGTTTGATCTTTCGATGAAATCATGAAACAGTGCATTTATCCTACAGTGAAAGCAACTCTAACACACCGTGTTGTAAGTACAAAGTTTAAACGTATTTAGAAACATATCGGATTACAATAACCTACAAAAGAAGTAATATTCTACCGTATCGGGCTGAGCAACGATATGATCTCTGGGAGGACAGGTCCACACTCAGCCGCTCCACATTAATCTCACATACTCTGTATAGCAAACAACCTAGCAGGGACTTCTGACTACAGGAGCTCCCAAAACGAACCCACCACTAACAAAACCTATTCAGCTGCTCTTGCACAACATCAATACCCATCCAAAGACCAAGCAATAATATTTCCATCGATAGATGGTTCACGACTGCAAGACTATCTTATACCCCTAGGAGAAATAGTACAACCAAGAAACATTTTATTCTCGTCAAGACTCTCAAACAACCGAGTATGTATGTACCTGGCAACTAAAGAAATAGTGGATAAGTTCATGGCTGACCATGGTGGAACTATAGAAATTAATGAAGAACTACTACGGGCCCGTAGATATTTAACTCCATCCGAAAGACTGGTCCTATCTAATGTATCCCCCTCAATTCCTCATGAAATACTTGTGCAGGCACTAGAAAAATTAGGCCTGCAAATCCTGTCCCCAACGAGCTCTCTCCGAATCAGTTCCTCCCTCCCAGAATTCAGTCATGTACTAAGCTTCAGACGACAAATCTACATAAGCCCTGAGCAATGCTCAGTACCAGACTCTATATTAATCACTCACGATGATACTTCCCACCGAATATTCCTTTCACGAGACAATCTGATCTGCTTCACATGCAAAAAACAAGGTCATACAGCATCCAACTGTAAATCACCCATATCTATAACCGCCCCACAACCCAACAACCCAAACGAAATCCCATCTGCACTTGCTAGCTCACATGACCACAAAGATATGCAAGAAACTCCTAGAAAGCCTGAAGACCAACACGAACCCTCCACAGAAGAACCACCAACACAGGCTGTAAATAACAAAAGATGCCTCGACGAAATTCTCACCCCTCCTATTACAACAGTACCTGAAGAATTTCAGAATCCTTTCGCCAAACCAGCAGACAAAATGCATAACAACGAAAAATACAAAAATAATAAAGGTAACACCCCATCCAACAAACTAGCAGAGTCAGCAAAGCGTTTTATAGACGAACAATTACCCCCGTTCATACTCGACTTCACACAAATTACTGATCTTCTCGACAATACCTATGGATCAGCAGAACCTATCAGCATAATCAAGAACTATTCTACAGATTTAACTGCCTTAGTTGATATGCTTGCAAAAATATATCCCTACCTCAAAGAAAGATCAATCAAAACTAGATGTACCAAGCTAAAAAAGAAACTACTGAAACACCTACAATTCGAAACACAGGGCAATACTCCATCTGACTTGGAGAGTGACTCTTCACAAGACCTATTCCAACCAAAAACAATATCTTAGTACTCCACCTCACTCCAATAAAATGGCGACTTTCACGAGCTCAATCTCATCGATACTACAATGGAACATCAACGGCTTTTATAACAACCTTCCAATGCTCCAAACAATCATGTCTAAACAAAACCCAGAAATAATATGTTCACAAGAAACAAATTTTAAACAAGAAAAGGAAGACATCTTGAGAAATTTCCAACCCTTCTATAAAAATCGAAACAATCGACGAAGAGCGAGTGGAGGTGTGGCAATTATGGTAGAAAAATCACTAGAAGCAAAACAAATTCCAATCAATAGTAACAATACATAATAAAGAAGTCATGCACATATGCAGTATATACCTTCCACCTGGAGAAACAATAGAAAAACAAGACCTTATACACTTGATAGAATAAATCCCACAACCCCGGATCATTGCTGGTGACTTCAATGCATAAAACTTCTTATGGGGCTCACGTTACACAGATTCTAGAGGTCGCATTATTGAAGAAATCTTGGAACATTTTGATTTATCCGTCATGAACGATGGCAGACCTACAAGATTCAACGTTCGAACTGGAGAATCTACACCACTTGACTTGACACTATGCGACCCCAGTCTGATTACTTAACTGTCCTGGGACAGAATGGAATATGTTCATAACAGTGATCATTATCCCCTCATAATATCCAACTATGAAACAAACACTGACGCCTATATCCATACCCCCAAATGGAATCTCAAAACAGCAAACTGGAACCAATTTTCTGAACTCATAGACTCGAACATGGACTCATGTATAGTATCCCCAAATATCGACGAGTCGCTAGATAACTTTAACACTATTATTACACGAGCCGCCGAAGCATCAATTGGGAAAACATCGTATGTAAACCACCACAAAACAGTTCCATGATGGAACCATAAATGTGAGAACTCGATCAAAAGAAGTAAGATAGCTTTCAACAAATTCAAACGATCCAAAACTATGGAAAATCGTCCGGAATTCTTTAAGCTAAGAGCAGAATCAAGACTCAAAGTGAAACAGTCAAAGCGCCAGTCATGTAGGAAGTACGTATCAACCATAAACAGAACGACTCCAATGACAGAGATTTGGCGAAAAGTTAGGAGAATTTCTGGCTTGAGCAATCTTGACAAAATCAAAGTTCTACAGACAACCGAAGGCACAATCTCTGACGACCATGGAATTGCAGAAGAACTGGCTAAAACATACAGAGATAGATCACACACAGAATACAATAACCCTAATCACACTCTGATCGATAGAACTAGAAACCCGGAAGGCAAAATCACTAGAATCGATGAAGACAACATGCTGAAGCTACCTCTCACTATGAATGAATATGAGGAAGCATTACTTACTTTTCGTGAAACGAACCCAGGACCAGACAAAATCCCAGTGATTTTCCACAAAAACCTTCCACGCAGCGCTCATGTACACCTCCTTCGACTATTCAACATGATTTGGACTAATCACGAGTTTCCCACGATTTGGTCCCAATCAATAATAATACCCATCCTGAAGATGAAAAAATCGAAAATGGACCCAGAGTCATACAGACCAATATCACTCACCTGTGCCATGTGGAAACTGATGGGAAAAATCATAAATAAAACATTACTATGGACCCTGGAACGACTCAATTTGATTACTCCAGAACAAAGTGGTTTCAGACAATACCGATCCACAATCGACAACGACATCGACCTAGAAAGCGAAGTCCATGAGGCATTCGCTATGAAACAAAAATGTCTAGCAGTATTTTTCGACATCAAAAGAGTTTGACACGGTTTCCCAGAATCGTATTACCCGCATACTCCAATCCTGGAAAATACAAGGACACTGTCTATCTTTTATACAGAATTTCCTTTCCAACCGAAGCTTTGAAGTAAAAACGAACGGAGTATTATCTAGTCGAATGGCTTTCAAAAATGGAATTCCACAAGGTTCTGTCATAAGCCCTACCCTCTTCATCATTGCTATAAATGACATATTGACAAACCTCAGATCTCCATTGAAAGGACGTTTATATGCCGACGATCTTGTGATATATGGAAAAAGCAAAAATTTGGACACTTCATTTCTTATGACTCAAAGAGCTATCACAGACTTAGAACAATGGTCAAATGACTCCGGATTCAAATTCTCCACTACTAAGACACGCAGCATACTATTCTCTGAAAAAAACATCCAGACCTTCCCACCTCTCATGCTCCACAACCAGAACATTAAATCCGAACCATATATTCATTTCCTGGGCATGACCTTCGACCAGAAATTGAACTGGAAAATACATTTAAAAAATCTCATATCATCATGTCACCAAAGACTCAATCTTTTAAAAACTCTAGCTAATAAGGACTGGGGAGCTGATCGGCAAACACTTCTAACGCTCTACAAAACACTGATACGCTCTAAACTGGACTATGGCTCAATAGCATACTCGTCAGGAAACAAATCACTACTGAAGCAACTTGACACTATATAGAACTCTGCACTACGTATATTTTTAGGAGCCTTCTGCACAACACCAACCGAAAGTCTCCATTGTGAAGCTGGAAAACCACCTCTGCAAGATAGAAGAATATTCCTGAGTCTAACCTATGCTGCCAAGCTGAGAGGATACCTAACACACCCCACTCGGGAGAACACCATACCCGGAAAATGTAGTCAGCTCTTTGAGAACAAACCAAGAACAACCAAACCTTTTTACGAGAGGTCAAGGACCTACATCAACCAAACAAAAATAACACTACCAGAATGTTATCCCATCAAATTCAACCCTCCACCTCCATGGACACTTCCTGAGTCAAAATGTCACAAACACCTCAGCTCAGCCAATAAATACTCAACCAATCCAACACTAATCAAAAACGAACTCAGTCTAATATTGGAGAACCATGGAGACTTTGTGAACCTATATACAGACGCTTCGAAAACGAGCGAAGGCACAGGAGCAGCATTCATAGGACCCAACATGTCATCACAGTTTAAACTCCCCAACTCATGCTCTGTATTCAATGGTGAACTATATGCCATTTGTTCATCAACACTTCTGATGACATGAAATCACTCATTCTCACTGATTCCCTCAGTTCACTCGAATCCATTCAACAGTTGTACCCCACCAACCCACTAACACTCAAAATAAAAGAAGAACTCCATGAAGCAAAGATGAAAACTAAAGAAATTGAATTCGTCTGGATACCATCACACGTAGGAATACCCGGAAACGAAGAAGCAGACAAGAGAGCAAAAGAAGCCATAAACAGCGAAAACTCCGAAACAGTGACATAAACAGTGATAAGTGACATTCGAAATACAATCAAGAACTCGTTAGAAACAGCATGGCGAGAAAAATGGCATGCCACTACCGCGAAACTACGCGAAGTGAAAAGTTCAGTGAAACCGTGGAAATCTCTTCCCAGAAACAGAAAAGACCAAGTTCATCTTACTCGCCTGCGCCTCGGCCACACACGCCTCACTCATGAATATCTACTCGATAAAAGTCCTGAACCAATATGTGAAACTTGCAACGTGAAGACCACCATCAAACACCTTCTCGTAGAATGCCCTCTACTCGCCCCACAAAGAAACACCTGCAATATCTCAGGATCTTCAATTTCCTTACTCGGCCCACAATGTGTATTTAGTGACATCATACTATTTATAAACACTATAGACATTGCCAAAAACCTGTAACCTATCTCTTAATGAAATGTAATACTATCAAGTTACGCTCGCTAATAACCTTCTAGGTTGATGCGATTTATTTGAATAAAAAAAAATAAAAATACGCAAATATATCATTTGTAGGCAGCACCCGCAGAAGGCCGTGTGAAATATCGAATCAGTTTTTTATTATCGGTTCATAGCTTTCATAGTATTTGAAAACACTCGTTAATCTTCAGTTATGTTTTATGAATGAATAAAATTCATGTTGAACAGGGAAACATTCATCTTTGCCTCATTCATCTTTATGAGTTCCCAATTAAGTCTCGAATAGAAAATCAAATAATTATCTGAATGAAAATGCAAATTTTCAATTTCAGATTTTTTCTTTCGAGCTAGGGTCTTTTCAGAATATCTATCAGATGTAGTTCAATATCCAGCGTGGCTTTGGCCGGGGAAGAAATTGTTTTCTGTTAGACATTCACAAAAAATAACTCATTTTTATCGAGGATTTTTCAATTCACAGAAGAATCTTTCTATTCAATATTCAATTGAGAATGTTTCCCTTTTCAAAATGAATACCCCACAAGAGGTTATCTTGACCATGGAATATAGTGACCAAAGTTTATCTTTCAGTCGCAGATGATTCCACATCTGATTTCATGAACATCCTGTTCATATTTCCAATAAATCGAATAAAATTCAGTTCGTTGAGTGTTGTCATGACGACACTTCAACGGACAAGCCCGTAAAAGTAACATTTTACGGACTTGTTGCCTTTGAATTCAACACTTCGAAATCGAAGATGGTGCGTTACTCCAAAAGCGAGTTCAAAAGAAACTACAACTACCATTTTTACATAAATCGCACCGAAATACAGATAGTGAATAAATACACTATCCTTCGTCTCATCAGCGTTATTCGGAGAAATGGCTCTGTTTCTGAAGCAAACCAAGCAATTGGAGCCGTCATCTACTTACTCTCAAAGTCGAGAAATAATTCCTGGAAAGCGCGAATCAAATTATGCCATAATAATAATAATGATAATTTGTTTATTTCACTCGTTAAAAAGTACATGACAGCGGATAATTCCATCAGTATAGTAGCAAGGAAAACGTCATGTGAAGTTGTCTACATACAAAATTTTTCTTATTTATATATACTTATTAATTCAGATACATGTACCTATATATTTTGTAGGATTCGAATTAAAAAGGTTAAAAACATGTAAGGATGCTAGTCAAAAAGTAACGAAACACTTCAAATCCATAAAATAATAGCACACACACTAACAGTTAAAATTAGATTTCACAGTAAAAATTGAAAATTCATGGTCAGGTTGAAACTGAAAAATTCTAGTTACCAGAGAGTGGCACAAAAGGGAGGAGAAAACACTCAACCTAAAAATTCCTCGAGGGTGTAGCAATTCTTTTCTATGAGAGCGGCTTCCAGTCTGGATTGTACAGTTGTACAGTTTTGGGCCTAGGAAAAGATGATTTTTATGGTATAGAGAGAGAGAGAGATTTATTAACTACGTACATATATAAATACATTTGTAGCAGGTCCTTGGAAATAGTTTTAAGTGGAGTACATGAAAGGTAATCTTGTTTTCTCCTATTTATTTTTGTCGAAATGCTCTTGAGGTTGAATTGGTTAGTTTATTATAGACAAAATACCTTGTTTTCGTGAAAATCTTGAAAGGAATCTCTCCTAAAATTTTGTACGTGGCGTTGTTTTCTAAAATTTTTTCAATCTCCCTCTGGCTTTGTTCTTTTATCCCCTGGATACCATTTCTTTTTTGTCCATTTTATTTGAATTTTCAAACTCGCGCACTTTCTTGTCACATTATCACTCTTTTGGGGTTATTTGAAAAAACTTATGAACTAAAATATTTTACCTTTCTTAAAAACTATATACAATATTTAATAATAATTGTCTTTGACATTTCACAGTTCTTATTTTTCCACAATTTCAAATCTTACGTCTGACCATACTGTTCTCTGATTGGCTATTGTCATCAAGAAGTTCATTGTTCTCCCATTGGCTATATTTAGTTAGATACAATTTCATTTACTGTATGTTTCAAGCTTATAATTTTGTTGCTCACATTTAATTCAGAATGATTTTGTGAATCTAGACTTTTTTGTTGTATTTTGAACAATTATAGGTTGTAATCATTTTGACAATGTGTGAAAATGATTGCATTATAGTATTTGCATATTTTTACCCATCAATATTATACAGAGGCTTCATAAAGGAAATGGAATCTCAAAAATATGTAAAAACAATATCTCATGAACTACTAACTATTGAGTAATTATTATTTTTGTGGGTTTTTTATGAAATTATTTCTTTTTTCCTTTTAAAATATATTACTGTTCCTTCATAACATAACAATATTTATATATATATATATATATATATATATATATAAATCTGCAACATATAGTATTCGTAGCTCTTTAAAAGTGCTTCTACATGATTGCCTCCATCCGATGTGGGCCATGATTCTGATAGCACATTTTTGTAATATAAAAACCCTCGCTGCAGATGCTCCTGTGCCCCAGGGTAGTATTCCATACCGTAGATGGCAGTGTACTGTTCCATAGTACAGATTCAACAATACCTGTTTAATACAGTGGTTTGACATGAACCTAATTGCGTAGCAATTCCTACGGAGTTTATCGCAAAGTGTTTCTATGTGAGAGGTCCAGGTGAGTTTGTAGTCTAGCGTGAGGCCTAGCATCTTCGTTGTTGAGCAAGATTCTATGTGCAACTCCTCGTTCTCTTGAATGCTGATGTTCTTATGAACATTATTCAGTGAGAACTTCATTAATGTCGTTTTCGAGATATTTAGTGTCAAATGGTTTTCATTAGCCCATGTTACTACCCGCTCATATATATCCTGAGTTTTTTCTGCCAGAAATTGGTGTCATCCGCGTATGCAACTACATGTATTTCCGTGAGACTATTCAAGAATTTCATCAGGTCATTGGCATATATGAGGAAAAATAAGGGGCCACGTATTGAGCCTTGAGGAACGCCCTGCTCAATGGTTACTGACTGACTGACTATTTTTCGAATCACTACTTTCTGGGTCCTGCCCTGTGGATATGACTTCATCAGTTTCAAGGCAGTACCTCTCACGCCATATCGTTCCATTTTTTGAGTACTTTCTCTTCATGCTCAACTGTTTGGGGTGCTCGAATCTGTTTTTTGGGGGTTGTTTGAACTGGGTGGGGAAGACGTCAGCAAGGTGAAACTCTTGGTTCGAGTCAATAAATTTCCTAGATGTACGGAACCAACTCAACCATCGACTTTCAAGATTGGGAAAAGGCGAAATACTCATTTACATTATTATAACTATCGTATAATTAATCAAGAAGACCCGTGGTACAGTGATATATCTTTTGTCAAAGTCGTTATTATAGTTTTCTCGGTATATAAGCGATCACAAAGCACAAATATTAAAAATTGTACTCCCCTATAGAAGCAAAATAGATGAAGTAAAGAATGAAAAAGTCATCAGAACTTTCTCAGAACAAAACATGTTGAGTTTTCAACATTAATTTAATGAAGACAGTTCACTATATCTGTGCTCAAGTGACAATATAAATGACTACTATAGACTATTCATGGAACATTTCGAATGGGCTCTAGATGTAAGCTGCCCAAAACAGAAAACCACTCCAAAGAACAAAAACAAAAATGAAAATACGAGTAAAGAGATTAAAAAGGGAATTGATGATCTTAAGTTTCTTTATTATATATCAAATAATTCAGAAGGTCCAGTCTTGATAGATTCCTATAAAAAACACAAGAACATTAACAAAAGCAAAGAACTGTGGAGAATAGTGAATGACAGGCTAGGGAAGAAAACATCAAAACATAAAATCGATCTGATGCATAACAATAATATAATGAGTGATGATACCGAAATCAGTAATTTATTTGTGAATTATTTCACAACATCTGTACATGAAAAACTAGATACATATTTCGGAAATAACAAATCCCTGGCATGCACAATACCAAAACAAAACATTAAACATACAATTTTTCTGGAAGCTTTTACAAGCACAGAGGTAATCCAAATAATAAACAATTTGAAAAACAAAAACTCAATGGGCATGGACTAAATCTCTATCAAACTATTGAAGTTTTGCAAAAAGGCACTATCAGAATCCATAGCCTTTCTTTTGAACAAATCTATGGAGTTGACACAGTTTCCGGATGATCTAAAGCTTGGCAAAGTGATCCCAGTATATAAAAAAAATTATCCACAAACAGTCGAAAACTATAGACCCATAGTACTACTCAGTCATCTTTCCAAACTAACTGAAAAAGGTATTACATATAGGTTATACAATTTTCTCGTAAAATACAATATTCTATCCCCTTCTCAATTGGGATATCGAACAGCAAAATCAACTGAACTAGCCACCATAGAATTAACTCAGACTATCTATTATCATCTAGATAAAGGAAGGAAAGTAGCTGGTGTTTTTTTTGACCTAACTGCAGCCTTTGACTGCGTAAATAATCAATAGATATCTTCTTAACAAATTATCAACTCTAGGGACCAGGGAGAACCTACTGAAGTGGATAGAATCATATATATCCAACAGAAAATCAGCGTGTCTATGAAAGAGGTATTGTCAACCGAAAAATGTGTCGATGTTGGTGTGCCTCGAAGCTCTGTATTGGGGCCACTTCCATTCTTTATTTTTGTGAAGATTATATTACAGAAGGGCAGATTTTTATGTACGCTGATGACACTTCTGTGATATTCGAGGCATCAACCATAAGAGAATTACATCTAAAAATGGAAAAATCACAAAACAATTTGAATCTAGGTTTCAACGAAATTCACCCAAGGTAAATTAATCAAAATCGGTATGTGTACATTTTTCCAAAATGAACAGCGACATAACCCCCAAAGTAAACATTATAGAATTTGAAGACAGCACAAAATTTCTAGGAACTGTCATAGATAGCAAACGACACTTCACACTGGAAATAGACAGTATATGTTCCAAACTTGCAAGAGCAACCTTCGCGATCTTGAACCTGAAGAAGGAAATAGATATAAAAAATCTAATAACAGCTTACTACTCCTTAGCATACTCGGTAATGAGTTACAACATAGTCGTTTGGGGCCAATCGACGGATGTTTCTAGAGTCTTAACTATGCAAAAACGAATAATAAGGATAATTTTCAACATGGGCTACAGAGACTCATGCAGAACAATCTTGAAAAACAACAAAAAAATTCCCTAACAAGCATCTACCTATTGAAAATATCATATTATATGTACACAAATGAAAATAACTTCCTTAAGAACAGCAACGCGTATAATTATAAAACTAGAAATGCTGAAAAGCTACATCTCACTAAATGCAACCACAGTAAATTCAAAAAATCACCAAACTATGCAGGTCCCGAAGTTTTCAATAAACTCCCGGAAAATATAAAGAGTTTAAAATCATATTAAGCATTCAGAGAAGCATTAAAAGGATACTTAGTGGAAAAATGTTTTTATAATCTTGCAGAATTCATGCAATAAATAGCTACTAAGGGTACTGTCATTTACAACCTAGAATTAGGTAACGAATAACAAATGATTGGCAGTTAATCAAGATACTCCACACCGCTTATTCGATCCATAGCTTCAATTTATTCTCTATCTTAACAAGTATATATGCAATATTATATGAAAAAGCTAACATATTCATTTATACATGAACGTGCCAGTTTTTACTAACTGTATCTGACGAAACCTACTCTAAGTGTTCTTGGTAAATAAAGATGTATTATTATTATTATTATTATTATTATTATTATTATTATTATTATTATTATTATTATTATTATTATTATTATTATTATTATTATTATTATTATTATTATTATTATTATTATTATTATTATTATTATTATTATTATTATTATTCGTCTCTCCCAGAGCCGAAAACTCTATAACGTATATCGCGTTTTCTGCTCGCGGTCGAAGAGGACTACGTCAGGCTTGTTGGCTTGTATTTTGCCTGAGGTTGGGGAATGAGTAGTTCCAATAAATTCGGCACTTCTCATTCTCTACATCGGACTCACTATTCCCCGGAGCGTATGGCAGCACTGGTGTCTCATCAATACCGTACGAGTGTCGTAGATGGTAATCAGTACTCGTAACGCCGCGTTATGACGATGAAAGGCTCAGACCGCTATGCTGTACATGCTGACAGCAAGGCATGATGGTCTCAGGCGCTCACGGCAGGCCCTGCATCTCGTGTCAGGACCCTACTCAGCGCTTCGATACACGAGAGTGTTGAAGATATTCATTCTGGCAAGCTATGATGAATCCCTCAGTCTCCGACTTGAGTCCACCTGACCTAAGGAAAGCAAAGGTCAGACTTTCGGATAAGCCGTGGTCTTCAATATGTTTGAAGAAAATTTTATTATTATTATTATTATTATTATTATTATTATTATTATTATTATTATTATTATTATTATTATTATTATTATTATAACTGCTATTTCTCAAAACCCCAGAAGCCTTCATGAGGTGCGTTCGATTATAGACTCCTAGAGTAGAGTAAAGTATTTGAAGGTTTCTTAAATTTACTCTGGAGTTGAGTACTATTCATGGAATATTCGAACGGTGCGGAATATATTTGGAGTTGTTTACAAAGTCCGAGTGACAGAAGGTTCTGAAATCGGAAATGTAGGTTTTTATTGTTGAAAAAATACGAAAACAATGATAGTTGATGAAAACCGGAAAAAAATATTGTTGACAATGGCAGATGACTTTTCTAGAATATTGTTCGCCAATTGTAAATCAAATGTTAGTATTTATAGTAGGGAATGACAATGGTATATTCGAATGCCATGTGATGGTTTCGAAGCAGTTTTATTAAAAATAGGTCCTAGGTTAAGAATTCGAGTGACACAGTATGAACTTGGTAGACCATATGTTTCTCCAAGATTACAACTATCATCAGCGCACAGTATTAAACACATAAACATAAATAATCTCAATCTGTGAGAGTGTGAGACAAAGCATAAAGAGATTTTCTGTCTCACAGAGTTATGTCAATTTTGTGGAGTTAAATAAACCCAGCTATTTTGTAGAGTTACGAGAGTTAACTCGGTAGCGAATACTCGGGTATTTTCGAACGACGGTCTCATAGCAAAATATACACAACTTTACGATTTTCGAACGCTATTTAGTAAATTCTACTCGATGGAGTTAATAATCGAACGCACCCCTGAGAGATATTGGTTCTGAATATTTCCGACATCATTCAGTTCCATAAACTCTCAACAACCGAACGTTCAAGTCAACAAACGGTTTATAGATTCATGAAACAAGAATTTATAATATGTGTTTTCGAACATCGCCCTGTGAACGTTACTCAGTACTATATATTTGATCCTAATTGCATCTCCCAGATAATTCGGATAATTCCCAACGCTGCCATTCTCGACAGGTGGTAGAGACATATTCCATATTCTCCCTTGGGATAGGACTTCAACAACTCCTCATAATTTCTGGCGGGGTTGATCAGATCGACCTGCACGCCATTTTGGCATTTATGATTTATTAATTCTTGAGACGAAGGCCCAAGCATTCCTCGTTTGGAGAGCTTATTCGAGATCCGGATTCACCTTCTTGATGATCACTTCCTGGATATTGCTGGGGAAGATATACAGGGCTTTTCACGATGAGACGATGAGCGTTAATTAGACGTTCCTGGCAAACCAGACAACGGATCAACTGTTACCGTTTAGAAGATATAAATTAATTTCGATTTTTTTTACCAAACATGTACTTTTATAAACGCTGATAATCTTGAACTCTCTGGTACTAAGACGATCAAATTTGAAATGGAGTGGAGTGACACCATGAGGATCTTCACTTCGAGTCATATTTTTATTTGCCTCATATAGGGTCTTTAAAAAATGCGAATACTCTGTTCACATGAAAAAATGAGTGGAAGTCAATTTTTTCAAATGGAACACCCTGTATATTTCCACAATTTTGAGCTCGACATCCAATTTTAGATTGAATTTGTTCGAATAATCCTATTTTGATTTCGAACCGCTCTCGATATACACTGTTTCAAACAAAAAATGACGTGGTTTCCTTGTATTCATCACTTATTTTTGAAATCTAACATCTATTTTATACTACGTATTATTTCTTTTCGATTTAGTTTTCAACAGTCTCAAATCAGTCAATTCGAAATTCATATGTACCATAGAAAAAGTTACAATTTGTATGCATTGAGGTATTGAGTGTCTCTACCGTACAACGTTGCAAATCAATACTTTTTAATAGTGTGCTTTGGGAAAATGAATGATCCAATTTTGAAACGTCAAAATTTCGTTGGTGGTTTCAACTGATTGTGATACCAATTATAATAGAGAAATGTCAAGATTAGGTTACAGTAATGAAGATTTCTTGAATTTATTAATAATTTATGGTGAGTGCAATAGAATTGCAAGTTGAACATGCCGAGTATTTCATGAAAGATATCCACAACTTTCAAAGCCGTGTGATGTGATAAATCGACTACTAAAAAACTGTAGGTTGAATGGAACCTTTCGTCCAAAAATCATTCGTAGAAAGCCTGAAGTGGATGATGACAATGGCATAACAGTTTTGGGATTTTTTCATGCATTTCCAAATGCTTCTCTACACGAGGCTGAATGGGAGATAGGTATACCCTACGTGACAATTCATCGCATTTTCAATAAGCACAAATGGCATCCCTATGAATTCCACTGTTTTCAACACCTGAAAGAGACTGATTTGCCTCGTATAGTGGAATTCTTTGAATGGTTACTTGTCAAGACTAAAGAGGATGAACATTTCCTTGACAATATCATATGGACAGATGAGGCCAAGTTTACAAAAAATAGAGTTTTCAATAGACACAACAGTTATTATTGGGCGCCAGAAAATCCATATGTTTTTCGCCAAAGGGGTTTTCAAGAAAGATGACAGTTTAATGTATTTTGTGCCATAAAAAATGGGTGAATTTTTAATATCGAGTTTCATGATGATAATTTGAATGCAACAAAATATAAAGATTTTCTGGGAAATGGAATTCAAATGATTTTGAATAATAGGCCAGGAAGGGAACGTGTATGGTACCGAATGGATAGTGCTCCACCCCATAATTCTCGTTCAGTAAGCGAAGCTTTAACTGAAATCTTCGAAGACAGATGGATTGGTAATAACGGACCTCTTCGTTGGCCTCCTAGAACACCAGATGGCAATCCATTAGATTATTTTGTGTCGGGTTCCATTAAAAATATGGTTTACTCCAACCCAGTAACAACAATGGAAGATATGAAATCGAGAGTTAGAACTGCTTCCAATAGTTTAACTCCAGACTCAATCAGAAGTGCTACACATGAAAATCTTTTGAAGAGATTACATGTTTGTTTGAGTAGAGGTGGAAATGTGTTCGAACATATTCTCAAATACATTGACAATTGAATTAACTTACTAATTCATGAAATTATTTAGCTTTAATAAAACTATTGTTTGAAGAGAAGTTGAATTTGATGGTTGAAGAGTATTTTAATAATTATTCATCCATTGTTTCATCTGTGACTGATGAAGGAACATCGAACGGAATCTGTTAAATTTCAAAAATAAGTGGTGAATACAGGGAAACCACGTCAGTTTCTGTTTGAAACAGTTTATCTCGAAAACGGTTCGAAATCGAAATAGGATCATCTGAACAAAGTCAATCTAAAATTGGATGTAGCGCTATGAAATGTGGAAATATACAGGGTGTTCCATTTAAAAAAATTAACTTCCACTCATTTTTTCATGTGAACAGAGTATCTGCATTTTTTAAAGTACCTGTATGAGGCAATTAAAAATATGAGTCATCCTCATGGTATCACTCCACTCCATTTCAAATTTGATCATCTTAGTACCAGAGGGTTCAAGATTTTGGTTGGAAAAAAAACGAAATTAATTCATATCTTCTGAACGGTAACAGATAGGTATAGAGAAACAGTACATGAATTTGTTGACAAAGTGATGAGAAATCATAATATGATATTATATATAGGGTGTTTCATTCGAAAAATCAAAGTAGCTGCTACTTTATAGTAGGTGCGGCAACGCCGCATCGTCTAGAATAGCTCAGGCGTGTAGATCATATTAATTTATGCATACTGTGGAATTTTCAGGTTGATCCGTTATCTGGTTTGCCAAAAACGTCTTATTAACGCTCATCGTGAAAAGCCCTGTATGTGTTAAGGACAGGCAGGCGGAACAATTCACAGGGTGTGTTGAAAATATCTCCGTGAAGGAACAGGCAGCCACCTTATGCAAACATTGTCACCGGGTAATTTTAATGAATTTTTGCTATAACTTGAAAGAATCCGTTTTGATGTGAAACATCTATTGGCGCAGCTTGGCTGTAAAATCGACCAGTTTGCCGACACTGCAAACGGCAAGACGCTCTCTCATGCAGTGACGACTCCCTTGTAGACCAGTGCTGAAGCCTTTGAAAATTGTAAAGAGTGAAAAAAAATAATAGTAGGATGAAACCCTTCGGAAAAGGAAGAGAATATAACAAAAATGAAAGGAAAAATAATTTACGGTCGATCTGAGGTCGGGAATTGGAAGGGGGTGAGTTTTTGAAGGTAAAGAACTGTTTTCGATTTCGATTTCCGGCAAAAAAGGTGAATGTCAAAGTTGTAGGTAATAGAAAGCTCTACAACTTTGGTGTTCACACTTTTTTCACATAATCCCAAAATTTTTGTGAAAAATTCAAATAATCAAGTTTTTGGTTTTTTATTTTTATCTTCTACAACAATTTTTTTGTTTTCCACGACATTCAGTGAAAATTTCCTATTTTATGTTCCAAACACACTGTAACTTTTTTGATTCGAAATATTTATTTTTTCACCTTATTTTGACTTAACCTTCCGCTTATAACTTTGGCTTCTCACCTGATATTCAGCAGCTTCTAAAATCTTATTTATCAAATAGAAATCTATTTGTCGAATATGAAGGGGTCAAATCATCGACATTTGTTGCTACTTCGGGTGTTCCTCAGGGTTCCAACCTAGGACCTCTTCTATTCCTTCTGTTTATTAATAACATAACACACTGCATTAATTCCCATACATTATTATATGCAGACGACATGAAAATCTTTAGGAAAGTAGATAATTTATCAGACTGCAACTTACTACAGGAGGATATAAAAAATCTCTGTATTTGGTGTGGCATTACATTTGATCCTAAGTTAACGTTTTCGAAACACATTGATAATACCATCTCAAGTGCCACCAGGTCATTGGGATTCCTGATAAGGAACTGCAAGGAATTCACCTCAATAGACACTCTACGTACTTTGTACTATTCTCATGTTAGAAGTAAGCTCGAATACTGTAGCCCAGTGTGGAATCCCAATCACTTGAAATTCATCTCAAATATTGAAAGTATCGAAAAGAAATTTCTAAAATTCTGCTACCTGAAAAAACACGGAATCTATCCTGAAAGAGGATACAACTACAACTTGCTTCTCGAAGAATTTGATCTGTGCTCGTTAAGAAAGCACCGTGAAAAAGGCAACTTGATATTTATGTATAAAATTGTCAATAACCTAGTAGACTCATCAACCTTACTATCTTTTTTTAATTTCAATGTTCCGCGTGTGACATCTAGATCTCGACTACTATTCAACATTGGGGTTCCGCACACGCTTCATCATTTTCACTGTCCCATCTGGACAATGTGTCGAAGCTATAATAACTTAAGCAACGTAGATATTTTCTTTTCGAGCCTATCAAATTTCAAACATACAATAAATCGCCTATTACCAAACTAATTAATGGTTTAGATATAGTTTTATGTTTTATCTTTGCTATTCGAATTTTCTTTTCTTTTAATTTTTCTTTTTGTAATTCCTACCTAATTATGAAATCATGTTCGCAATAGACATTATGTACACCTGTAATTGGGTTTTCGAACCTGCTGGATGTATTCAATAAATAAATAAATAAATAAATAAATAACGTACGGTCTCTCGCACCGACTGATTTGAATATTTGCGCTAACTTTCTGTTGTTTATATATTTCCCGCTTTCCGCCAGGGTACCTTTCGTACTATCAAGAATCTTGAAAGAAAGAAAAGTGCCATGTGAAGTGGAATGAATAGAAAAAATCGAATTAACGGTTTTACATAAAGGATTCAATATAATTGAACAGAAATGTAGATTCAGGTGAAAACACTTCCTGAATCAGCAGAACATTGAATGATATTCACTGAAATTCATGCATACTTCCATAAAATATCATTGGAATTGAATGCAAATGTTTTTTCTGATAAGCTCGATTATGTTTAATTTATGTCGTGTTCACCTAACAATCCGCATACCGGTTTCAGGCTTTTGGCCTCATCAGTACGGAGAGTAACCAGCCAAGTGCAAAGAACTCTGGCTGAAGTGAGACACAACGTAAACAAACATCATCGATCTTGTAACACCTATGGTACGCCGGAAAAGATAAACTTTAACTGGCGGTACCTAGTGTTTCTTTCTGTAACTAGGTACCGCCAGTTAAGTTTATCTTTTCCGGCGTACCTATAGGTGTTACAAGATCGATGATGGTTTGTTTACGTTGTGTCTCACTTCAGGCAGAGTTCTTTGCACCTTTGGCTGGTGACTACCCGTACTGATGAGGGCCAAAAGCCTGAAACCGGTATGGGGATTGTTAGGTGAACACGACATAAATTAAACATAATCGAGCTTATCAGAAAGAAACATTTGCATTCAATGTCCAATGATATTTTATGGAAGTATGCATGGATTTTCAGGTGAATATCATTCAATGTTCTGCGTGGTATTTGCCAGGAAAGTAGTTGTTTTTCACCTGAGATCTACCATTTTCTGGTTCAATTTTATATTGAATCCTTTATGTGAAGAAAACCGTTTAATTCGATTTTTCTAATCAAGAATCTTGTCAGGTTTACATTGTCTGTCGAATAGAGCGTTTGCTTCGTTAGAAAAATAAGTATACGGTGCGTGAAACCGGCGTTATCGTTCGTGTAAAACTCTGAGGTAAGTATAATTTGATTTGGCGTCTTCATTTTTGAACTGAATAGTATGTTTTTAGTGTGACTACGTCAGAATGAGTTACGAAAGAGAACAGGAGCGATTTCGAAGACTGTATGAGGAAGTCAGTGAATCAGTCCGCATCTCCAGGGAATGTGCATAGACTGCATTTGGCAAAATGAAAATTGATCAAATTTGAACTAGTTTGCTCAGTTGCCAGTTTGTATTTATTCAATTTGTTTGTTTCTATTATATTGTTATATTTGATGTTAATTCACTACTGTTCATGTTTCAGCAGAGGAATATTTTTTTTGGTTAAATTATTGTTGTATTGAATGAAAATGCAACTGTTTTATAGCCTACAAAAAAAATTTTTTTTTCAAAAATCCGTTTGTGTTTGTTTTTGTACATGGAAATTATAGTCAAATATTATGTTCAATAAAAAATATTCATTCATTTTCAAGTAAAAACGACCAATAATCATTCCTTGAAAAAATCGGTTTGTCCGACCGACGTTATCAAAAATTAAGAAACCACTCACGTTATCTGCGGAAGGTAAATATCGAAAAAGCACCCTAATTTTCAATGGAAAATTCTCCCGTCAAAATATCAGCTTTTTCAAAAAAGTCGGTTGGATTTTTGTTCGTTGAAATCTCTACTTTCTGATGGTATAAGAAAAAAGTACATTACTATGACAGAAAATGCAAAGAAACGAAAAAAACGCGAATCCGAATTTAATAAGACATCTACAATATTTTGAGAAAGTTGTATAATCTTCTTTAAATTATATGCGTAGATGCCTATTTATTGCTATTTTGAGATAACTTATATATCTGAGTGACCTACGGAAAATTTAAGCCCATCAAAAGGTATTTCATAGAGAAGTGGGGAAGGGGCTAGGAGGGTCTGAGCCTTACTACCTGTTATTTCTTCGCATTTTCTGAGAACATTCAATATAGTAATGTATATTTTTTTCCACACTATCAGAAAGTGAAGATTTCAACGAACAAAAAGCCCACCGACTTCTTTGAAAAACCTGATATTTTGACGGGAGAATTTCTGATTGAAAATTAGGGTGCTTTTTCGATATTGAGTCAAAATAAGGTGGAAAAATAAATATTTTAAATAAAAAAAATTACAGTGTGTTTGGGACATAAAAAAGGAGGTTTTCACCAAATTTCGTGGAATTTTTTTTTTTTTTTGTAAAAGGTAAAAATAAAAAACCAAAAACTTGGTTATTTGAATATTTCACATAAATTTTGAGATTATGTGAAAAAAGTTTGGCAACCAAAGTTGTGGAACTTTTTATTACCTACAACTTTGCCATTCAACTTTTTTCCATAGGATTCGTAGTTTTGCCAAAATCGAGATAAACCGTTTTTTACCCTTGAAAACTCACCCCCTTCCACTTCCCGAGCTCAGATCGCCCGTAAATTATTTTTCCTTTCATTTTTGTTATATTGTCTTCATTTTCCAATAAGTTCCATTCAACTATAATTTTTTTTTGGTTTCAAAAATTATCGACCCCGGTCTATTGTGTGTGTGCGCGCGCATACTACACACTCCCTTGCTTTTCTGTATGAGCTGCATACTATATCTATCCGACTATTGGGAAGGAAATCGATCGATGAGGGCACCACCGTTTTCTACAAATGGCGGCATTATACAGGCTTCAGCAATATTTCAATTTTGTGTTTACATTTTTGTTGTGCGTTTAATAACATTTAGAACTCTCCAGTGAAGTGGTGGATGATATATTGTGACTGAGAAACGTTTAATAGAGATCTATATATGCGATTGAAACGTGACAATACCCTTATTTGTTGAAATATTCAATTTTCCTAACCTGTTCATTTTGGGTTTTAATATTTTTGTTCTGAAGTTTTGGTGGATTAACTTTGATATTCATTCTCTTTCGAGTTGTGCAGGTATATAACTGTTCAATTACAATCTCATTTATTGATATTATATATTTTCCAGATAAAAAAGGCAAAAAGGCCCTACCTAGCAACTACAGACCTATCGCACTGCTATCTATTATTTCAAAGGTCATGGAAAAAGCCATCAACATCGAGCTCATGAAATATCTGGAAGACTCAGGAATTGTCAACGATAGGGAATATGGCTTCCGCCATCAGAGATCAACTGGTGACTTGCTCGCTTACGTCTCACATATATGGCAGCTATCTATTGAAAAGTATGGAGAAACTTTAGCAGTGGCATTAGATATCTCCAAGGCGTTCGATCGAGTTTGGCACCAGGGACTCCGTCTTATGGCTTGCCCCCTCAGCTGTGTTCTCTGCTTGCTAGTTTTCTCTCAAACAGGTCTCTCCATGTAGTGGTCGATGGAGTTTCATCTGACACTATACTCATAAATGATGGTGTTCCGCAAGGATCTATTCTCGCACCAACACTATTTTTACTTCACATCAACGACCTGTTGAAAGCAACTTCATGTCCAGTACACAGCTTTGCCGATGATAGTACCCTCCATACCGCTTTCTCTTCCAGGGCCCCTATATCAGCCCGCGAAACCAGAAATGAACGACGAAGAAATGTTAATAATATAAATATGGACTTAGCAACAATTCTCGAGTGGGGATCTAATAACTTGGTAGAATTCAATGCAAACAAAACACAAGCATGTCTTTCCTCTAGAAAAGCCGATCTCACTGTGCCTAACATAACTTTGTCAGGAGTAACCATACCACTGAAGTCATCCATATCGATGCTTGGTATTACTATCAGCAATAACCTTTCCTGGGAAAATCACGTGAGGTCCATTGCCAAAAGTGCATCCCAAAAACTTGGTTTTTTGTTTCGTGCCAAGAGCTATATCACCCCCACTCAGCTGCTTATGATCTATAAGGCACAGATCCGACCTGTCCTGGAATATTTGGAGCGCGGCACCTAAACATATCCTGAGGCTATTGGATTCTGTCCAAAAAAGGGCAATTCGTCTCGTCGGTGATGCCTCGCTTACAAACTCGCTCACTTGTCTGGAACACCGTGGAAAAGTTGGCGATTTGTCTCTATTTTATAGATATTTTCATGGGCGATGCTCTTCTGAAATATCAACAATCGTTCCTGCTTTGGCAGTCTCTTCGAGACTAACCCGTCAAGTTCAGTCATCACACCCCTTCGTGGTCACTTTGGAGACCTGCAGAACATCACTTTCCAAAGACTCGTTCATCCAACGAACAGCGAGGCTTTGGAACTCATTGCCTAGGGAGGTGTTCCCCGAGGCATACAACCTCCAGAAATTTAAGAAGAACACCAACTCCTACCTTCTTTCCCTTGGTTCCCACGATGTTCTCTGAACATTACAGGATATCCCTTTTCGTGGAAAAAAAAAATACATTAACATGGATTTCTACCTAGGAATAGACAAGTTGTTCATATATTTGGAGACTACTCCAAACTCATCAATGAAGGACAGGTAGTTTTGAACGCTGGCCACATTGTCATGTGTGGCATTACAGAAAAAAGTCCTCAAAGTCTCGAACTATTTGCCCTCTGTGTGGAAAGCAGCGGACTTAATGATGCAATTGTTATAAAGGAGGTGATTGGCATTCGAAAGCACTAAAATATTTTCACAAATAAGTAAGTCCCTTTGTTATATTCAGCAATTCCAATATAACTCTGAATAACATCCACAATTTTCTTGGTCATTTGTGTGTGATATTTGAAAAATCTTGTTTGGAAACCCCAATTAATTTGTTTATGAATAGGTCCACCAGGCATGGAATCAATACTGAATGCTTTGAGGAATAGTTACGTCAAAGAAATTGTTATGAAAATTTGTAAAGAGCAGCCATGGCTGGCTTATAACTCAGAGGAATTGTTGTTAAAAATGGACTACTGGAACTACTGGAAATCAAGTGCCCTTTCATAGGTTAGTAGTCGATAATTGTGTAAGTAGTGTCTTAATACACTGTTTTTTCTAGGTAAAAAGAAACCTGTCATTGAATTCGTTCATGAATGCAGTTACTTGATTATCGATAATGATCGGTTATCGTTGAGGAAAATGCCAGGTTCAACTGGGAATGGCTATCCAAAGACTTTTTGAATATAGTTATCAAGCATCATAAAACGTTTAGCAATATAATGTTCAGACAGTTTATTTTAACAAAATGTTGCATGTAATTTGTTTATTTGAAAAATAAAACTTGATTTTCTAATTTAATTTTTTATCGAAAGTAATGTTACTGTATTTATTTATTTACATATAAGCAACTTGCAGTTACAATCAAGCGTTTCTTCCACTCTTAGCACCTCAATTTGCATTTCACATGAAATTTTTTGTCACTCGCAAACTTATACATTACAACCTTTCTTCAAACAATCACACATAGATCCTACCAGTCATCTAAATATGACAATCTTCACCTGTTATCAATCTTACTTATCTTATTTATCCAACTCATACAAATTCTTATCAGTCTGTACCATTATCATTTGTCGTTTTTATTGTTCTTCTACTTTGCTCTAATATGTGATTCTTTAACGACTTTGTCGTCGATAACATTAATTTCTTCTGACAATAAAATGAGCCTATCTAATCCAGTCACGTAGGGGGGGTTTGTTCCACCTCGTAATGAAAGATAATAAGCTATAAACCTTTGTTTTGGTATTTCAAAAGTTGGCTCAAAGCTCTCATAAGATCTCGTGTCCGCGTCTTGAAATATTCAAGGTCAAATGTCGCAAAAATTGGTTTTTCGTAAATATTTCACTTCCTATGCTCCCAATGATATTTGCATTCATTATGTAGAGCATAAAACTCTCCACAAATTTCGTTTGAAGCAATTTTTCATACGTTCAACCGTTTTTGAGAAAGAGGGCGAAGTTGTCGGTTCCAGCATTTAATTTTGTAGTACCCAACCCCATTCCTGGGGTTCTAAATCGTTCCCTAACCAAGTTTGAATCTAGTAGTAGACACGATTTATATGTTGATGAGATGCTGCACTAACGAATAAGTGAATAATTAACTTTATAAGCCGTACTATGTTATGGGATTCACGGTTGACACTCTATCTCAAAAACGGTTGAATGTATGAAAAACTAATTGCAACAACATTTTTCGAGAATTTCATGTTCTACAACTTCTATAATGAATGCAAATATAATTTAAAGCATAGGAACCGATATATTTACGAAAAACCGATTTTTTCAATCTTGAATATCTCAAGACGATGACACGAGATCTTATGAGAGGTTTGAGCCAACTTTTAAAATGCCAAAACAAAGATTTATACGAATTTATAGCTTATCATCTTTTGTTCCGAGATTTTCTCCCCTTTTGAAAACTATTTTGTTCCATTAATCTTGATCGCTTGAAACTCAAAAATACTTAAAATAACTAGAATGTGCAGTATTATGTAAAAGTTTTGTGAGATTTGTTGTCACTTTCTCTTCATGATGCCACGTACCTACAGGGATGATACGAAATGTCATAGTTTTTCCCTCAACACAATATCTTCAGTAATCAATTTTTTTTCTATAGCTTTGTAAACATAGGGAAATTTTTAAAGCCATCCCTGATGGGTATAAAAGTAATGTAGACTTCTATTTGTAAAAAATGGATGAGTAAACATCTTTACCTTTGAATTAGTATCCCTTAACAAAGAGTTGGTGTAAAATAAATAAATAACAATTTTGCAAAAAATTTACGAAATCTGTGTGAGTATACTTCAAGTCTATTCAATCTAAATTATTAATTATATTTTCAGTAGTTCGAACTTAATAAATATTTGACTCAGTACATAAAAGAAACACTAACAGGTACATAATATGAATTTATTTATATTATAATAAAAACAGACATATTGTGAAAAAGTTTAAAAAAAAGTATTGTTACAGTAATATTTGGAACATTTATTGGTATATGCAATAATCCATTCAATACATTCATGATGAATAGTAATATCAAGAATATCTACATCTTAAATTTCGTTAAAACATCAATTCAGTGATATTTGGAATATCTATTAGTGAATGCAATAATCCATCCAATACATTGATGATAAATTTCAACATCAAGAATATCTACATCATAAATCTAGTTAGAGAGGTTAAATAAAAATATTGATACAATAGGTAATCTACAACATAAATCTTGTTCAAAATATAAAAATATCAATACAGTAATATTTAGAACATATATTGGTACATGCAATAATCCATTCAATTCGGCGAATACCCCAATGGTTGAAGGTAAGTTCAACAGAAGCTTATATCCCCCCTTCATTTTGAAGAATTAATTGGTTGTTCCATCCATTCTGTGTGAACTGCTAGATGAACTGCTAGATGAACTGCTAGATGAACATGAAAAAAAAAGAAAGATTATTAAAGTAGTCCATGCCAGGTGGAGTTCCAATTAATTAGTAGAAAAAATTAAGTCTGCTCCACAGTAAGAAGCATTTATTTCTAGGAAAGAAAATAGCAATGCATTTCGGCAAAGTATTTTGCCATCTTCAGGCTCTCTAAAATATACATAAAAACGATACAAGGGTGAACATCGTAAAATTTGATAGAAGACTTAGCACAGAAATAAACATAACATCACTGACTTATAGCTCGTCCAGTATTGAAACGACCGTTTGGTAGGTAGAGAGGGGTAAAACACGATTTGATGTGGCTGCTCATGCTACGGCGAATCTTCACCAGTGTCTTGTCATGCAGCGTTTGAAAGGTTAGGTTTGTTTGATTAATAAATAGGTAGTGCAGTTATTTATTCAACTTTGCAATAGTTTACTTGTTACCTTGCCAAAATGCCCTCTGGCAGATTTGTCGAAAAATATTTTTTCCATTACCAAATAATTTGGTACGCCTATGGAATTTCTATTGATAGCCACAGTTAGACAATGGTTCGGGAATCTTCGAGAAAAATTGGTTGTTAGGTAGGGGAAGGCCAAAGTAGTCGTTTCAATACTGGACGAGCTAAACATCAACATTGAAGTTAAAATGTCAACTCATTAATTTGGTCGATAACCTTTGTTATCAACTTTTAGGATGGCCACTCTTGTATCATTTCTATGTATATTCCAGAGAGCCTGAAGATGGCGAAATACACTGCCAAAATGCCTTGCTAATTTCTTTCCTATAAATAAATGCCTTTTACTGTGGACCAGACTTTATTTTTTCTACTAATTAAAAAAAAAGTTTGATAATTTTTTTCAAGGGATAAACAATATTATGACTTTTTCAATGAAAAATCATTGAGGCTTAAAATATAATTAAAAAAAATCAAGCATTTTCACTTTATATTTCTGATAAAATAACCAGAGGTTGTGAGGTATCCCATGTTAAATTTTTCATAAAAAGTATGGAGTAATTTTCTAATGTTTTGAAAAAATAGGAATGACTAAATCTTCACCTTCATTGGCAAATGCCACTGTGCCAATCAAAGGTCACTTGTGATCTCGGGATTACACAGTTCTTTGATATATTCTGTATACTGTGCATGTGCTCAGTCATGAAAACAAAATGTATGTATATATATATATATATATATATATATATATATATATATATATATATATATATATATATATATATATATATATATATATATATATATATATATATATATATATATATATATATATATATATATATATATGGTACCTGCGACTTCGTCCGCGTAGAATTTGTATTTTTTCCTGTTTGTGTTGTTCCATCTAGCTTATGCCTGTGGCTTCCCGTTTCCCATTATGCCGTTATCTCGTTTGGGTGCCATAATTGATTTTACAGCGAAAGTAACGTTCTGTGACGACTACTACAAGTTCACTAACCCCTTTTCAACCTTTTAGGGACAGAATTTTCAAGTTAGGTTGAACACGATTTCTCCATTTGTAATAGAGAGCCAAAACACGAATGTTCATGATCATAACTCAAAAACTAACCGAAGCCCCATACAAATTTTTCACTCCCTTTAGGTTACGAATTTCTGAATTCACTGTAACAGGTATTCCTTTATTTGTTACAATGACCCATCAAATACAAATTTTTATGACCCTAACTTAAAAACATTTCAAAACACAGAAACTCGTATTTCTTCATTTGTAACAAAGACCTCAAATACCAATTTTCATGAGCCTAACCTAAAATCTAACGGAACCCCTATACTTTCACCCCTTTAGGGGTTTAATTTCTAAAAACACAGAAACACGTATCTCTTCATTTGTAACAAAGACCTCAGATACCAATTTACATGAGCTTAACCGAAAAACTAACGGAACTCCCACACTTACTGCCAATCCCCATGTAACCCCCCCATTTCACAACGTCAGGGATTGAATTTTCAAAAACAAAGACCTCAAATGCCCCTTTTTATTACCTCAACTTAAAAACTAACGGTAGTCCTACACAAAATTTCGACCCCCATTTTAACTGCTTCAAGGTTGAATTTTCAAAAACACGTGTTTAATTGAGAGAACTCCAAAGCACTATCCTACTAGCATTTAGAAAATTGCATATGTATTGTCTGCACTTCAGATTGAAATATACTTTTATTTAAACTAAACCTACCTTCTCTGTAAACTTCATTCACAAGTGTGTGGCACTTCCTTCCATAAGTTTCCAAAAAGTTTCTATACTTGAACGAGGATTCTCAGTTCATCCCTGTGCTGGTCTTCTCTTTGGAGTTATACGCTTTGATCCCTTCTTCTCGTTTGGCAAATTTAAACACGGAACCGCTATTCTTTTCAGCCTAGGCTTTTGAGTTGCACAATCTGAAATCATCATTATCTTCATTTGATTCCTATATGAAGAGGTAGAAAAACAAAATAAGATTCCTCCAGATGACTGCCATCAATTATATTCCTAGTAAACAATGAAAAACTAGTTTTAGACCAGTGTATAAAAGACACACTATTTCAGACATTGACAGAAGTTACAAATGGTGAAAAAATTATATTCTACAAAACTACGTTATCCTAATCATATTATTTATATGTCTGTTGATAAAAATGAAATATTTCACAAAGAATACATTGAAATGAATACATAGGCAAACTGGCAATCATATTTCGTTGTACTCACCTGGTAAGATGAAATCATCCCTTGCGAAATGAAGTAAACATACCCCTGCCGCTCTCGAGCCTGGTTTTTTTGAGTTTAAATTATTTATCCAAGCCTTATACTTGTACATTTTTGCCCGGAGTCCAAGTTTAGTGACTCCATATACTGCTACTCCTTCTTTTCAGGAAACTTGTGAAAAGAGAGGTTACAAATTCACGCATCTCCTGCTATTACAACCAAACGCACAACAGTATATATGGCTCGGCGAACGAACTTTCGACATTGTCTTCGGTATAAAAAAATTCCAATTTGTTGTTAGCTAGTATTTACACAGCAAATCGTGAAAATAACACAACAGTCATATGGCGGCAATATAAACAAGCCTGCACTTGACAGTTCAGTTCATCTCCGACAGGGGTCGTATCAGGATGATTAATTTTCCAATAGTAAACTTCACATGTTGACCGCTCGTATGTACGCCTTGTATTTATTTCTTTGAAATATTATTATATTGTTATTGTTTTTGAAGCGCTTAAAATAATTCGAATCAGTGATAATATTATTGAATCGAAATATGAGTGACAGTGACGATCAAGTGACCAAAAATGAACAAAAAGTCAAAATATACTAATTCCAGGGTGTCCCACGACGATTCAGGCAGGAAATATCTTGGATTTCGAGAGTAGTAGAGAATTGTAATTTTGGGGTTGTCAATTAAAGCAATTGGTGCAGATGTTTCTGATATTATGTTACCCTATGAGCTCATTGTTTTCGGTCACGTGACATCAGATGCACAATTATTAATGGACTTTGGACTACAGTATATTATTGAAAAAACCTAAATATTTCGGTTAAGATGATAAGTCAATATGTTCCTTTAAAAATTACTTGAGTGGGAGAAAACAGAAGGTAGTGATGGGGTGAAAAATGTCTTACTTTGAAAATATTTCTAGAAGGGTTTCCACAGGGAAGCATCCTGGGAGCATTATTAATTTCAACGTATTCTGCTTTCTTTTTAAACCATTGTCAAACTCATCAATACGCTGACGACACGAAACTGTATTTTTCATTCTCAACATCTGAAAGTTTTCTCCCAAGTGTTAGTATCAACGAAGACCTTGCAACCATTGCTTAAGTGTCGGAATCACATAACCTATTGCTGAATGAATCAAAAACCCAACTATTATTGTTTGGTCAAAACACTGATGAAATATCCAACGACCCAAATTCCGAAATAACTTTGAATGGGAAAACACTGACCATTGTGAAACAATGTAAAAGTCTTGGTCTTCATCTGGATACGACATTGAAATTCGATACAACTGGTGAAACATAGCTATTCTACTCTAAAATTATTATATATGAATAGAGTCTTTGATTATGTCTCGTTTGGCGTACTGTTCCGAAATATACTGGCCCTCCCTTTTAGCAGGGGATAAATACACTCTACAAAAGATCGAAAATTCTTATGTGAGATACTCATGTGAAATGAGAAAATATGACCATGTTTCCTCAACTTATGAAAATATGATAATTTTGAATTTAGAAGAGAGGTTATTTTAGCAGACCAGCTGGACTCGTATATCAAATCAATCATTTCAAAACACCGGCCTACATCTTAGACAAACTTATGAAACTTGAATACTATCACAACTGTCTGACAAGATCTAGAGATCCCCATTGTATCCCTAGGCACACTTCCACACGATTTAAGCGGTGCTTTTCATACAATGCAGTGAAAATTTTCAATATTATTCCTGCGCACATCAAGTCGCTTCAAAACTAGCATGACTTTAGGAAGCATGTCAATTCCTGGATTCTTTCAAATAGAGAATTAGTAGCTCAATTATGATAAATATGTGAACATTATTTTTTGTGTACAAGGGGGCATTCAGTGTATTCATGCTGTCGCGGCATTGCGCTGTATTTGCAAGTAGTGGAGAGATTGAGAATTGTTCTTATCTCTTCCTTTTTCACCTCAATTAAATTAAAATCATACTGTAATATTTAAACTTTATCGCAATTTTGACGGAATCTCATAACTGTCACCAGTATATGTGAGAATACTTTTTTTTTGTTGTTGCTTGCGAACCTCTTATGTTCCTAACTATGTTTTTTTTGTTGCTGGCACGGAAGAACGGATGTAGCCGAATGTCGCCAACACTTTAAAAAAGTTGTTATCCACTTTTTAAACGAATAAAGACGATATTATTATTATTTTTATTATACATTTTGTATATTCTGGCATTTCTAGTTCCTCCCGATGAAACGATTTCAACAAACTATTACCCTTGTGGTCTAAAACGAATAATTTAAGAACTACAGGTACCTCAATATCCTTGGGCCCACGACGATTTCTTGATAAAATATCAATAATTATTATAATTTTGCCTTGTTTTACTCATCACAAACTTGCGTGTGCGTGTGCGTGTGCGTGTGCGTGTGCGTGTGCGTGTGCGTGTGCGTGTGCGTGTGTGTTTGTATTGGCTACACTGTGGCGTCGGTGTGCGTGCATATTCCTGAACTGTGGCAACTGTTAAACATTGTGGCAACTCGCACTCCGTGCCATAGTGTCTTTCGTATATTGTGACGATATTTTGTCCTATTTCTGATTACAATTCGAAAATATAGCTTCTTTGGGAGATTGATTACCGTATCACATAATCCACTTCGTTTATTCCATAATTGGTTTTTTTTTTTCTTTAACCCCTTGGGTAAAAAATTCCATGATCTTTGACCTGAACCATGAGTTCGGTGTGCGTGCATATTCCTGATCTATGGCAACTGCTTGACATTCACAAGTCAAAGATATAAAATCAAAACTGGGAATATTTTTGTTTATACATATATATATATATATATATATATATATATTATATATATATATATATATATTATATTTATATATATATATATATATATCTTATATATATATATATATATTATATTTATAAATATATATATATATATTGTATATATATAGATATATATATAGATATATATGTATATATATATATATATTATATTATGGTAGCAAGCAATCCACTTCTTCTATTCCTAGACCCGAGTAATTACTCCTCATACAGAGTTGCCATAAGTCGATTATTCTTGTTTTCTACACACAGAACTATGACACCAGCTCATATATTAATGACGAGTTATATATGGACTTTGGAATTAAAGATAATTAAAGAATTCCTTGAAATGAGATGTTTCCAAGGAATTGTCATTAAATATATATATATATATATATTATATATATATATATATATATTCTGGTGGCAATCAATTCACTTCTTCTATTCCTAGACCAAGTATTGCTCTTCATAAAGAGTTGCCATAGTTCGGATTATTCTTGTGTTCGTACACAGAGCTATGACATATGGCTTTTACTTGCAGTCCACATGAGGACTACAAGTATGAATAGTATTATATATCATATATGATAATATATATATATATATATATATATATATATATATATATATATATATATATATATATATATATATTAGGTGCTTCATTTTTGGCAACATTTTTTTCTTCAAGTCCTGCCTGAAAATCTTGTAATTTATAGAAAAACAAAATTTTTCAGCATATTGCGAACCCTTAATTCGAATTTTAACCCACTGCTAGAGAATTTTGAATTTTATCCATTAAAATAACATTAAAAATGATTTTTTATACGTTTTTCCTTCCGCTCACCCAGAAAAATTTTTTTTTTGGGAATTCTGACTCGTAGATTTTTTTTATAGGTATAATTTTCTACAAAAAGCCCATTGCGTCGAGTTTGTAACTCCAATGGGTTCGACAAAAAATGTCATTTAAACTTTTAACTTTTCTTTGATAATTAATTAAGTCCTCTAAAAAATTGTTTGAAAAAATATTTCAATAAATTACATATCGTTATCCAATCTAAAGAGGCTTTTTCCTGAACATAATTATAGTATAGATCACAAGCATAAACAATACGTATTACTGAAAAATTATAATGACTCAGTTGTACATAAATATAAAGTCTAACATGAATAATCTATCTGTGAAAATCGTATAATTTTTTTTTAATGTTTTAAACTCCAGAAAGTAGTCATCGTTGTGGAATTACTGATTCAAAACATTTTGCTGCCATAAAATTTCAAAAATACAATGGCAAAAAAATGTTCATTCAATTTTTATCTTGAATTTCATAAATTAGTTTTATTGAAAAAAATTGATTTTTTCGTTAATTTTAAGTTTTAAGTGGCTGAACAGCTGAACTATGAGAGCAAAAAAAAATATCTCACAGCAAAATTGTAGGGCATAAACCCCCCTACAAATTTTCTTTCTATATCCAATAGTTTAGCAAATGAACGCGATTTACTGCTATTTTTATGAAAATTCAGCTTAAATGACATTTTTCGCCGAACCCGTTGGAGTTACAAATTCGACGCAATCAGCTTTTTGTAAGAAATTGTACCTATAACAAGAATCCATGAGTCAAAATTCCCAAAAAATAAATTTTCAGGGTGAGCGGAAGGAAAAACGTATAAAAAATCATTTTTCAATGTTATTTTAATGGATGAAATTCAAAATTCTCTAGCAGTGGGTTAAACTTCGAATTAAGGAATCGCAATATGCTCAAAAATTTGTCATCATCAGGTTGAAACACTGATATTAAAAATATGGAGTTTGAGACATATTTAACTTAACACATTATTGTGTTAAGTTAAATAAAGGATTTGTTACACCCCAGTATTCATTGATGAATAGTCTTTTCAGTTTCGATTTATCCATCAAATCAGAAGTTATAGAAAAACGTGCGTAAAAAACAGTAACCAAAATTTCAGAGATGCTTTACTTCGAAATGGTTCGAAATTGTTTTCCCATTCACTGTCATCCGATCAATGCGTCAGAAGATATCAAAGGATGATTGTTCTTGAATCCTATTTAATCTAATTGGAAATGTTACATAGCACCATAGGCGACTGTATGAATCTGTAAAAGTAAATTATTTGAAAAATTGTTCATGACATATGGTGCACACTGTATTACGACTCTTTCCTTACATAACAGGTGCATAGGAGAATCTGCGGGAAAATATCCCATTGGCAACTGCAAAAGAAAGTTCCACCTTCTCTTGCACCTGACTCCGATGTTATGGAAACTGGCAACAAAAAATTAGTTAAAACCACCAGAAAAAAAGCAATAAAAATTCCGCCCTGAATAAAATGGCTGAAAGTCATTTACGATAAACTGAGGTGACAATGTCAAAAATGAAAACTCAAATGAATGCGACGATGGCGCCAGTGATATACGGTTGAACTAAAAACTTTTTGAAGAGGTAGGAATGGGTCCTAGTGACCTCTGGACAAATTTAGCAGTTTCCGTTTTTGAGGTGACATATATATATATATAATATATATATATATATATATATATATATATATATATGAAAAATTTGGTGGACATAGCCCTCAGAGAAAAAAGTTAACCGTAGACACGTGTTTCAGGCTCTCGGTTCTCATCGGTACGGTGGGGAAGTGCGAGGATGAACAACACTTGGTAGAAAACGACAAATCAACGGAGTCAACAAACAGAAGCCAGCCGCTCATATATATATATATATATATATATATATATATATATATATATATATATATATATATATGTATATATAAATATATATGTAAATGTATTTCGGTGTGCGTGCATATTCCTGATCTATGGCAAATGCTCAATATTTAATTCCATTTCTCACCCAGAGTAATAACTCATTATACAGAGTTGCCATAAGTTTGGATTATTCTTGTGTTCGTACACACAGAACTATGACACCAGCTTCCATTGCGATCTACATGAGGAATGGAATGCATTATATAAATATATATATATATATATATATATATATATATATATATATATATATATATATATATATACAGTGGGAATGACTTCAGTCAGCACAAGTGTGAAATATGAAGAACTTCAATACAGTTATCTGAGTTGTTTCAATTTGAAATTTTCAGGGTAATCTGAGTGGTTGATTGATAAACATTAACTTTTAAAACGTAAATATATGTAAACATTTGTCGGAATGGTATTATAGCTTTGACAAATGTTTACATATATTTTACGTTTTTTTTTTAAGTTAATGTTCATCAATCAACCACTCAGATTACTGACCCTGAAGAAGTTTCAAAATTGAAACGAAAGCTCGGTCCAACGTATTAAAGAGTTTTTCATAATTCAACACTTTTGCTGACTGAAGATCCCGTTATTCCCACTGTTCATACCAATTTTCAGTCGTGATATCTAAATTTTTATATATATATACATATATATATATATATAAATATATATATCCATATATATATATATATATATATATATATATATATATATGTATATGTATGAAAAAATGATCTTCAATAATTTTTGGGAATGAATAATTTATAATTTGATTTTGCAAATAATGAAACATTCATGGTATTAAAAAATATGATAACCTTTGGGTTCATTGGTAAGTTGAATTAGTATAATTAATGCGTGCATATAATAATGATATATTTGACAAATGAAAAGTTAAACAGAAGATGACAAGTTACCTAGAAAGTTACTCAAAAAACATTATTGGAAATACAAATTTTTTATTTTTCTTCAATCCACTGAAGCCTCAATATATCCACAATTTTTTTCAAAACATTTATTGATGCGTTTATTAAATTCCCGTAACAAATCTTTTATCACAAGTATGTGTTGAGATGGTTCAAACTAATTTACAAATTCTATAAAGTCTAATTATTTTGTTGAAATTTCTACAAAAATATCTTATTCCTGTAAGTGTTAAGTGAAATATAACAATACTGGAGAAATTGGAATTATAGGTGTGTCAGACATTTAGAAGAGAACGCCACTCTATAATTCTAATTCTGTTGTTTATAGTATCATTCTCGGCTCTCTATCATTCTCGGCTCTATATGTCATGAGCAATATTTTCAAGCAATTTACATTTCACGGATTTATACAGTTACCTATGGTGCTATGTAACATTTCAAATTAGATTTGAAAGGGTTCGTGGACAATTCTCCTGAAATATCTATTGATGCAATGATCGGATGACAGTGAACAGAAAAACGATTTGGAACCATTTTGAAGTTAAACATCTCTGAAAATTTGGTTATTGTTTTTATGAACGTTTTTCGATATTTTCTGATTTAATGCAAAAATTCAAACTGAGAAAAACTATTCATTAATAAATATTGTGAAGCAAATCATTCATTTGCGAAAATCAAACAAATATGAAAAACATAATGGATTAATTTCAGAAATATCTTAAAAATTATCGTGTTCAAACAATTTTTTTTGATTTATTCGATTGGCGTTGAAAAGGAAACATTCTCAATTGAATATTGAATAGAAAGATTTTCTATATGAGTTCTTAACTAAGACTGGAATAGAAAATCATATAACTATCTTGATAAAAATGCAAATTTTCAATTTCAGATTTTTTTTTTGAGTTAGGGTCCTTTTAGAATATCTATCAGATGTAGTTCAATGTCCAGCGTGGCTTTAGCCGGGAAAGTAGTTGTTTTCTGCTAGACATTCACAAAAAATAACTTAATTTTTAACGTGGATTTTTCAATTCACAGAAAAATCTTTCTATTCAATATTCAATTGAGAATGTTTCCCTTTTCAACATGAATACCCCACAAGAGGTTATCTTGAACGATGGAAGATAATGACTAAAGTTTATCTTTCAGTCGCAGATGATTCCACATCTGATTTTATGAACATCCTGTTCATATTTTCAAACAAATCAATTCGATTGACATTTTCAAAATACGTGTAGCGTATTTTGAATTGTCATGTAGTTTTACAGAAAACTTATTGAAACATTATTCAAAATGATAATTTGGTACCCCAATTTAATAAAATTTTTAGAAATATTCAAAATTGCAAATTGTATCACTCAGATAGGATTTTGCAAGGAATTAAACAAGTCTAAGGTAGTGAGTGAATATTATAAAAATAAAATATAATCAATTAATAGTGATATCACAGTGTGTCATCCAAATATTTTTCAAGATTATAGTAGGCTTCATCACTCACTGAATTTCTTGTTTTTCTTCTAAATGGACTAAGTGCTGTTACTTCTTCAACACCCAGAGGGAGTTTACTGTACATCTTTATACCAATAAATGTGATTGTGTCATGTATCGAAGTTGAACTGGGAATTTGAGGCTTCAGTTCATTCATTTGGGGATTTACAGCAAATTAATTTACTTTTGATATACTCGCTTTGATTCGACATCCCACGAAATTCGATTTTTTTCTATAATTTTTCGAAATTTTATTCGTAATTTGGAGTTTTGTCGAAAAACTCATTCTTTTAAACACCTCATTCTCAAGGAACTCTTTGTTTCTCTTTAATTCCAAAGTCCATATCCAACTTATCATTATAAATGAACTTAAAACGGTTTAGTTGGGATTAGGATCAATGTTATTGAAGAAAAATTATTGGTTTCTCACCAACTTTTCGAACTATAATAAATTTATCAACAGAGCTCTGTAACAATGAGTTTTACAGAGCCCTGATGAAGAACTCATTGAAGTTCGTAACGTTGGCGAGAAAGCAATTGTTTTTCTTTAATAACATTGATTCTAATCCAACCAAACCGTTTGAAGAACATACCTTGGATCACCAAACTTACCATAATTATAAATGAACTTAAGACTCTTACACGAGATTAGGTGTCGTAATTTTTTTCCAATCAATCTCTAATAGTATCCTGATGTTTACGTGGAATTTTTTATTTCAAAGTATTTTTTTTTTCACAAAATGTACCTTTTTCAAAATGCTTTTATTGTATCTTCGTTTTACAACATTTAAGCTTTGAATTTCAACTCATAACATCCAACACTCAGTGTTAACGACTTGAGACTTCTAATATGAGAAAACTGATTGAATCGAAATTTCCTATATTAGTAGATATACATTATCCATAAAAATCGAATTTAAGGAGTAATTCGATACATTACAGATATAAAAGAATTTATTTGTGATTACACTTGTTACAACTATATTTGCAGTTTATGTATTTTTTTATTTTAAAATTTTCATATATGTGAATGGGTTCTGCATCACATAAGCTTTCATTTGACATTCCACAGCAGTTTTCCATGAAATTCGTTATTATTCAATTATTCGAATTTTAATCCCAATATAAGACAGTAGATGTTTTTTCTTTCGAAAACTTTCTCAAACTGCTATTTCGAACGACATTTTTCCTTTTTTACCCCAAGTTTCATGTAAAATTTACAATCAGTTTTGGAATCAGGTCTCATTCATGAAATCATCAGTTTGATTCCACGGAATTTTTCATTTCGAAGAATAATTCGACTTTTTTACAAAATTTATTTTTTCATACTTTTTTTATTCAACAAAAAATTTCAATATTCTGAGCATTAAACTATACTCAACTTCATTCAAAATAACACCTCAACTTCAACTAACTCAATTCCCAACTTGCCACATTCAATTTTCAAGATTATATTTTTAACATTCGCATTTCATCATTTAATTTCCAACCATCAACTTTCAAATTACACCTACCTACAACCTTCAATTTTTGACAGATGACTTTCAATATTCAACTTACAACAATTTTCCATATTCAACTTTTTCAACATTAAACTTCATAGAAAAATCGAATTTAAACGGTTTTCTTCACATAAAGGATTCAATATAAAATTGAACCAGAGAAAGGTAGATCTCAGGTGAAAAAACAACTACTTTCCTGGCAAATACCACGCAGAACGTTGAATGATATTCACCTGAAAATCCATGCATACTTCCATATAATATCAATGGACATTGAATGCAAATGTTTCTTTCTGATAAGCTCGATTATGTTTAATTTATGTCGTGTTCACCTAACAATCCGCATACCGGTTTCAGGCTTCTTGGCCCTCATCAGTACGGAGTAGTCAACCAGCCAAAGGTACAAAGAACTCTGGCTGAAGTGAGACACAACGTAAACAAACCATCATCGATCTTGTAACACCTATAGGTACGCCGGAAAAGATAAACTTTAACTGGCGGTACCTAGTGACAGAAAGAAACACTCCGAAAATCAGAAAGAAACAGAAAGAAACACTCCGAAAATCTCTTTATGTGAAGAAAACCGTTTAAATTCGATTTTTCTATTCATTCCACTTCACATGGCACTTATCTCTCATTAAACTTCATGTTTCATCCTTTAACATTCAACTCTGATTATTTAAAATTCAATTGTCAACATCCAATTTCTGATATTCAGCCGCAATAATGAACATTGGTATCGACGAGAAGAAATTTTCGCTTATGTTCCGAATAACGAAATGACTGCTCGCTGCGCAGAAGCAAAATAAACTTGTTGGTAGTAGCCACAGAGTCGTGTGTACGTAAGTAAGTGGGCGTGGTAAAAAGTAAATAAAATGTGGCAACACCGCTCTCACACACCTCACGAACTTTCGACACTATGGCTACTAATTTTGCACTATGACAACTCTCTACACATTACTTGTACACACAACATTGTGGCTCAGGTAGCCGTAGTGTGGAACATCAATATATCTTGTCAAACGGGGTGTACTTAAGAAATAAAAATAGCTAAATATTTCTTAGAAAGAGCACTACCTCCACCTAGTATATTATCAAATGTGCCACAAGTTCGGAATATGCTTGGGTTGCCATAGTGTAGCTGATACCTGTAATTGTGCGTGTGTGTGTGTGCGTGTGCGTGTGCGTGTGCGTGTGCGTCTGCGTGTGCGTTTGCGTGTGCCTGTGCGTGTGCGTGTGCGTGTGGAAAAAATATACAGTGGAATATCTGTATAAGCGGAAATTATTTCCCATTCTGTTATCAAAATCTCTCTAATCAAATTTTTGGGAATATCAGTAAAAAGTGAGACAGATAGATAGATAGATAGATAGTTTATTGATCCAAATGCGAGCTCATAAAGCTATAGGACAAGTCAAAACAAAGTACATGTATAAATAAAGTTATTCATAAAATACAATACATAGTTGGATATAGATAAAATGAGACACACATCAACGATATCAACTCACAAAATCGATAAAAATATTATAAATATCTGAACAATTATAAATGTGAACATATTTCAGGTAAAATGTTTGTTATAACAATAAAATAAAAAAAAAACATTAAAAATATTCAAAATATTCATCAAGGTTGTATGGGTAATGCCCGATAAAAATGCTTTGATTTTTTTTCTGAAAATATGCGTCTGTTCTATTACTTTCAGCTCATTTGGAAGTACATTGTATAATCTCAGTCCTATCACGTTCAGTGATTTTTGAGAAATGGTGAGATGTGAGGGTGGTAAATGGAAGTCGTTTTTTTTTCTCGTATTATAATTGTGATATTGGTTGTTTGTGGGAAACGATTTTTTATTCGCGTGAATATATGTTATGACTTCTAAGATAAAAAGACCAGGGAGTGGTAGAATTCCAAGTTTCTTAAAAGATCTCGACATGACGTCTGCTGGGAGACGTTTGCAAGGCAACGTATTATTCGCTTTGTGCTATGAATACGTCTTTCGCTGCTGGGAGCTCCCCATATTGTGATTGCGTAGCAAATTCTTGATTGTACCTGGCGTGATAAAATAGGAGCAAACTAGGTTTGTCCAAAACGCGTTTGAGGATTCTAATTTGGTAGCATTTGGAGTGTAGAGAGCTAGTCAGATTATTGCAATGTGATTTAAAGCTAAGATCGTTGTCGATTATTATACCTAAGAATTTGGAGGATGTACTATGTTCAAGAGGTGTGCCGCAGATGTTCAGGTCCAGGGAAGGTGGATTGGTGTTTTGCCTGGTATGAAAAGTAGTAAAACTTGTTTTTGAGGTATTGAGAAACAGAGAGTTGTTGCTCAGCCAACTATGTAGGGCATCAGTTGTGTTGTTTATTTTATTTTGGAGTTCTACTGCGGATTTATCACAGAAAAGCAGGGTAGCATCATCAGCATACAAACAGGTGAAGGCTCTTGGCAGAACAGTTGGCAGTTCATTTATATAAATTATAAAGAGTATAGGTGCTAGGACGGACCCTTGGGGAACACCAATGTTATTTTGTTGTGGATTTGAGACATGGGTTATTGTTTTAATATTGTTGGTGTGATTGATTTTTACCCGCTGGATTCTTCCTTCAAGAAAGGAACTGAACCATTCTTAAGGTTTACCTCTTATTCCATTAAGATAAAGTTTATCAAGCAATTTTTCGTGTACAACACAGTCGAAAGCTCGACTAAGATCGCAGAAGACTCCTGTTGGATTTTGTCCAGTTTCAATAGATTGTATAATGTTTCCATAAAAAGAGTTAATAGCACTGATAGTTGAATGTCCTGTACGGAAACCATGTTGATCGGGATGAAGTAAGTTATTCACGTTCAAAAAGTTGAGGAGTTTAGAAAGCATAGAATATTCGAAAATTTTCGAGAGTACGGGAGGCACTGTGATTGGCCGGTAATTTTCTAAATTATGCGGGTCTGATTTTTTGAAAATCGGGGAGACTAGTGCATTCTTCAATCTGGTGGGATACATACCCTCTTGAAAAGATATGTTTATTATATGAGTGAGGGGTTCGATGATGTAATCAGCAATTTTTTTAATCAAATAACCTAATATTTCATCAGGACCGCAGGAATGTTTTTTCTTTAGTTTATATTTTATGATGTCCCTAATTTCTTCCTCTGTGACATTTTTTACAAAAATACTGTTAGCTATTATACAATATCCAAAGAGATTAGAATATTATTATGGGGTAAAATAATACCCTTGGAAAATTATTTGAACACGATGGAATTTTCAATACTATGGTGGAAACTTAAATTATTAAGAATTCTGTGAATGTAACGTGCTAAATTATATGTTGGTGAATTTATACAATTTACGACAGGTCTAAGGTGTGTCCCCTGTTTGTGAGTTTTTCTCAATCCATATAGTACGGCATTGTTTTGTTTTGTTTTTTCGTTTCTTTATCTACGTAGCGCTGGAATATTTCCGATGGAATGATCAGTTGCAAATTGACCATACAAGGTTGTGTGTTGTTTCATTTTAAAGTGTCTGTATTTGTTTATATACAATTTTGAAGTTTTTAAAGTGTAATTTGTGACTGTGTGTTTTTACAAGTTGGATCCATGAGCAGGAAAAACTTTCAAAGGTGGGTTATAGATATGCTCTCTGTTCCAATATATACGTGAATATTGTCATTTCAGCTCTAAAAAAGGAATAAATTATTCCAAAACGTCAGCGATAACAAGATAGTTTTACTCCCTGGTCCTAATTTCCGTTAAATCCAACTATAAACTAAATAATAGCATTGCTGGTTTGAAGAAAGTCAAATGACATGTCAATCAGTTGGTCGTTAAGACAAAAGAAGCCTCCTGTTATACAGGGAGGGGCCAATCTTTATCATTGGTCCCATTAGTGGAACTGAGCATTTTTCATCAAAAATATCTTTATTGGAGTCTTTTTTCATGACAAGGATGTTTTCTCCAAAAGTTTTGACTTTTTTCCATAACAATAATTGTTTAAAAAAAATATTTTTTTTTCTTGTTTTTAACATTGGTCACGTAAAACAGCCTTTTTGAGACAATACATCTGCTTTGAAGCCAAAACTACTCAAGAAAGACTTCTGGTCATTACTTAATATGATTACCTACAGAAAGCTACAACCACATTTTATACGGGGGGTGTTTATAAATATAAGTTGAAATAGTTTTTGCACCTAATATATATGTTTGTTAATAATTCTTGAATGGACCTGTCAATTTGAATCATATTTCTCAGTTATACTGTAAAGTAAATTACCCTACAGTCGTGTGAGTTTCATTAATTTCCCATGTCTGGTTTTTTAATTATAAATATTGAAAATTGATATTTTATAGAAAATATCCAATCTTATTTAATGAACAATTATCTCGTGACGCAGAACAATTGTGCCGTAAAAACCTCATGACCATAAACCGTGGCTATTGACAGGATGGTATGCGGTTTTCAACCTGCCTTACGAAAATTCAGTGTCCAGATCCATATAAGTCGTACTCTACGCTTCTTGACGATTCCACGAATATCTATATATCATAATGATCTATTTATATATATATATATATATATATATATATATATATATATACAGTGCTCGTCTGAAGATTGTTCCCCCCCCTACTAATTTTTGAACTACTTGGTATATCGCAACGAAATTTGGAGGGCTCAAATAGGAAATAAAAACCTACTTTTTCATGGAAAAATCACAGATAAAAGTTATTGAATGGCGGCTGAGCGCCATCTTCAATAATTTTTTCAAATAGAACACCCCGTATATTATTCCTTTTTCGAAATCTGCTCATAATTCTCAACAGTTTTTTCTATACACTCCACTCCAGAATTCAATTGTTTTCGAAATATTAACGTTTGAAAAGTGACATTTTCGTCATTTCAAACCCAACCAAAAACACTAATGTTGCTTTCAATCAAAATTGCATTGGAAAGTATCGTTGTCGCAATAACATCTTGTTTACTGTCAAACTGAACTGCTAACTGTCAAATAGTCCATTGAGCGCCTAAATCCTTTTATGGAAAGTGTGATCATGGCTCGTAGTTTAGACGATAAATTTGAAGCAGTTTTGATATTTGGAGAAGCTGGAAGAAATATGTAGTATGTACCATATGGGAAAAAAGTTTATTATTGGAGTATTGGAAAACATATTCTGGGGAAGAGTTTGTGCATGTCCGATTACCTAATAATCAATTTTGACATGTGATCGCTAGTATGGCGGCAAATTGAAAAAAATGGCTATGAAAAGGCGAAAAGTGGGGTAGATGGCAAGATATCAAAAAAAGTTATTTGAAAAAGTTACTAAGAATTCGATTTTATGCACATAAACAAAGTTTCAAGAAATAATAAAGAAAAATGGAAATAGCTATTTTTTTGGAATATTTTCCCATATATTCAAAAATTTCAATTTTTTTTTCTCATCAATAGTTCAACTATACTGAAACATTTGCATTTCGAAGGTAATGACAGAACTTTCTCAATTTCTCCTCACCAGAGGGCACTACAAAAAATAGGATTTTGTCAGAACCCTTGCTGTTACATCGGGTCGTATCTAACAGTTATATCCGAATTCCACGACAATTTGATGACATGACACTCCAAAAACATGATGTGTTCCAGATATGATCAAGTTCCGATGACAATCGTGGATGAGCGTTCACTTCGCACATAAACATGTAAATTAAAAGTCTCGTAAATTTGACTCACTATTTTATTCTGAATATTTTAACAATTTTTTTGGCAAATATAAATATCGAAAATAAACCATACTGAAATGAAATCAGGTTTATTCAGTGATCGTCATCGGTGTCCGTGAACATATTCCTCAATTATGTCACGAAATTCACTTTCCAAAATACTATTTCGTGTGCTTTTCAAACAAATACCTACTTATTTATCACATCAGGATTCTATAATACAAGAGCAAAGTAAAATTCCTTTTTTTCCACAAAATCAGAATGAAGTACACCAAACATGCTTTCTTGAGTATGAAATGCACCAGAACATGAAATTTTTATCTCTTGAAAATAGTATATATATATATATATATATATATATATATATATATATATATATATATAATATGATTTCTTCGTTTTTATGTCGAGCTTTCGTAAAATTTTATTTTCTTCTTCAAGACGTATATATATATAAGTTAATACATAGATATTGGATGGTATTACATAATTAGAGGATAGTTACTAACATGAAATTCAGAAAAAATAATACACAGAAAGAAACATCGGTGTTACAATTTAAAATGACAAGATGACAGCAAATTATGATTACTCAGTCACATGCCTAAATAATCAAAATACCAAATGAAAGAGATATAGAGTGAGAATATAGAAATGTAAAAGTATGTATAAATATAAAAAATAATCATTTCAAGGAGGATTAGGTAAGATATTTTCTCTATGTTTTTTCAATAGATAGGTGTATATTGTACTGAGGTCATCAATATATGTTCTTCTATTCATTGTTTTTTCATTATTTTTCATATGAACCATTTCAAGAAAGAGACCATCATTGAGATTTATTTCATTATCGAGAATTTTGGCATTATTATAGTCAATTACATGATCTTTATCTATTACATGTTCAGCAAGGCAACAATATCCCACATTTCTTCTACAGTCACTTTTATGAGAGGTTATTCTATCTTTGAGTATTCTACTTGTCTGACCAATGTATACTCCATCACAGCTGCTGCAAGGAATTTCATAAATTATATTGGATTTATTTTTCATAGGTATAGGAGTTTTTAATTTTGAGTGCATTCGTGATATAGTTTTCAAAATTAAAAACTCCTATACTAATCGAAACTTAATCCAATATAATTTATGAAATTCCTAGCAGCAGCTGTGATGAAGTATACATTGGTCAGACAAGTAGAATGCTCAAAGATAGAATAACCTCTCATAAAAGTGACTGTAGAAGAAATGTGAGATCTTGTTGCCTTGCTGAACATGTAATAGATGAAGAGCATGTAATTGACTATAATAATGCCAAAATTCTCGATAATGAAATGAATCTCAATGAACGTCTCTTTCTTGGAATGGTTTATATAAAAAATAATGAAAAAACAAATGATAGAAAAAAAATTAAGAAATTATCTCATCTAATCCTCTTTGAAATGATTATTGTTTTTATATTTAGACATACTTTTACATTTTTATATTCTCACTCTGTATCTATTTCATTTGGTATTTTGATTATTTAGGCATGTCACTGAGTAATCATAATTTGCTGTCATCTTGTTATTTTAAATTGTAACACCGAAGTTTCTTTTTGTGTATTATTTTTTCTGAATTTCATTTTAGTAAGTATCCTCTGATTATGTAATATCATCAAATATTTACGTATCAACTTTTAGTAACGTCTTGAAGAAGAAAATAAAATTTTTCGAAAGCTCGACATAAAAACGAAGAAATCGTATTAATTGGTCTACCATTGACTGCTTCCCAATAATTTCTACCTAAATTATCGAACAGTCACGAAAATATCCCCTTTATATATATATATATATATATATATATATATATATATATATATATATATATATTTATATATATTTATATATATATATATATATATAAATGGAAGGAATTCAATAATGTATATTTGAAATGTACTAATTAATCTCTTTCATTTGATACCCAATACGGCATCATTGAAAAAAAATTAGTTCTTGACTTTATGTCCTCTAGAGGGCGGCATATTGAATTTAACGTGTTGTCACATAATTATAACCAACGCATGATCAAGACGCTACCAACGATATCTCATTTGTCAAATTATGATAAGTTGTTTAGAAGTTATGAGGGAACAAATGAACATACATACATACCGGTCAAAATAATTCCCTCCTTTTTGATTCGCCGTAGTCGGGTAAAAAATTTGTGTTGGTTATTTTTCGGCCAAGCCACATCAGTGTGCGTAGGCGTGTGGCATTCTTTACTGAATTTCATACTCAATGTTACAATTATATATTTTTTTGCCTGAAATGAAACTCGAATAAATATAATTCTCTCATATCTTTCTTCAAATCATATCCTGAATATGCGAGCAAACCGAATTCATTAGAATTTATTTCTGCCATTTACTTCAACCCAGGGCTTTTATAGCCATTTCCATTCTTCAGATTGTTAACAATAAGTGGACTACGACGGGATGAGATTCGAGTTAAACATTCCCCATCGTATAACATTTCTGTCTGAGAGTTTTGAATTTTGCTCTAGGGATATTTCAACAGTAGTATTCCGCTGTGTGTTTGAATCCCTCTCTTACTTTTGAATATTGTTCCGTATAATGTTACAGAAAAATATTCTCCGAGTTGGAGAAATATTACCTGGAGAGTAATGACGATAATGATGTTGAAGTTTTTACACGACTGCCTCGAAGAGTGTGTATTGTTTTTCGCCGTGGAGTATTTTTACTGATAACTGTTGAATAAACCCCTGCATGATGATTAACGGTTTTTAAATGTTTTTCTAGGTAATCAATGCAATTGAGGCCAGCGTAAAACTACCTGTTTCTTAATCCAATATGTGTATGGTTTACTAACTGTACAATAGTCAAAACTAAAGGACAGAGAGCTGTCTACGAAAATAAAAAAATATAAGATGCAGTGTAATATTTTAAATAAAAACCTTCCCTACTAGCTGACAAGCACATATAGTTAGAGAGCTGAAATAACAAAAAACGACCTGTATCGCAGGATATTATCATAAATATGTTGCCTGAGCCAGTAGGCCAGTAGAGATAGACATGAATTTCCCAAAATTTAATAATAACTACAAAAGTTTCAAAACCTCACTAGAGTGGAGAGGACTTTCATATGATATTTGGTCTGATTTTGCAACCCTTTTTTCTGAACGGAATATGTTGAAAATGAGGATCTAATGAATTTTCACATTATTAACGAGGAAAATTACTAAAATAATGTTCTTGAAAAGAGTTTTACTTTGAAACCTCTTGCGTCAAACGGAAAATATATTTTTTCTACGACATCCTCGATAAATTTTCATTTTATGACCGTAACTTCAATCATAAACAAGCACATTTTGTACAGAATTTCATTTTTGCATCGGTTGCTAGGCAAGTTGCTAAGCAACAAATGCGAAATGGAATATTTCGTGTTAGGTCTAGGTTCACTCTAAAATCACGACGACTACGGCTTGTCAAATTATGACGTCCAGCGACAAATTGATGAGATGTCAGCAGTTCGTTTCTGTCAAAGTTTTAGTAGGTAACGAGTGATTTCATAGTTGTTTCCTATAAAAACTATTGATTAAAATGGAAACTGATAGTGATATTGACTTAGATTTGACACCTCCAAACATAATAGAAGCAGCGAAGGTAACAACACTGAATTTATTACCGGAAGATAAGCTGATAAGCTGATAAGCTGATAAGCATACCGGTTTCAGGCTTCTTGGCCCTCATCTGACTACTCCGTACTGATGAGAGCCAAGAAGCCTGAAACCGGTATGCGGATTGTTAGGTGAACACGACATAAATTAAACATTATCGAGCTTATCAGAAAGAAACATTTGCATTCAATGTCCATTGATATTATATGGAGGTATGCATGGATTTTCAGGTGAATATCATTCAACGTTCTGCGTGGTATTTGCCAGGAAAGTAGTTGTTTTTCACCTGAGATCTACCATTTTCTGGTTCAATTTTATATTGAATCCTTAATGTGAAGAAAACCGTTCAATTCGATTTTTCTATTCATTCCACTTCACATGGCACTTATCTTTCAATGTTTTATTAGATGTGTGAGACAAGTTATTCTGAATTTCCCAATTTTTTTAATAACCGTTATCAGATAAGAATATCATCACACATCTAACAAAATATGTTTTATTTCAGTGCATCCGAACAAAAGCTTGTCTTGGAAAAGTTTTTCATTTTTACAATTGTGTCAGCTTTCTGTCTTCAATCAGATAGAAAGTTCCCGAACGTAAAATCGGTTTTTTGCAAAAACCAAGGATTTCATGGAAGATATATTTTTTGTTTGGACTCGGTGGTCCCATAAGATCTCTGAAATCTCTTAATTGTTCTTATTCATCATGTCATATCACTTCTTTTCTTAAAAATCATCATAACCAAAAATCACTAAAGTTCCCGAATTCACACAAATGCGTTGAATCATTTGCTCAGAAAAAAATCGTTAAAAAAGGCATAAAACTTTTAACCTTCAACTGTGTTACGTCACCTCTTTTTTTTAAAACTCATATGAATCGAAAAAATTTGTCTCACGTGTCGATTACATTTCAGTCCTCCATTCGAATTCAATGGACTTTTTTATGCGAAACCATAATTGGAGTAAGAAAGTCGAGTGGGAAGGTGAATTATAATTCAAGAAATAAATTACTGTAAAAATTAAATTTGAGATGAATATCGATCTCACAAATTTTTATTTTTCAGCAAAGTTTCTGTTTGATGATGAAAATTATGTACTTCCGAGATTTACAATCGATAACGTTTTGATATCCTTACTTGCATAGAGCATCGATTATTCATGTTGAAATCTCTTCGTTTGCTAGAGTCATGTTGTGACAAGTGAAAATGTTAAATGAAGAATGATTGTATGTCGTATCTGATGCAATAAAAAATTCCAATACCTTTTCAGCAAAATTTAGCAAAATTTTGTACTCTTTCGATTGTTGCATTCGAAAATGTTGGATTCAAATTATTTCGCTGATTAGTCGAAAACAGTGATTGTTTCTAAGATTGATAATTAGTTTAAAATTTTGTAGTGGTTAACTACGTAACCGTTTCGGGTGCAATCAACCAGTAGAGTTATTTCAAAACCTCATGGCATGCGACATTCGCGAAGGCGTGGCAAAAGCAACAGAATAAATATCAAAATCAGCACATCCTGAAAACATTGATCTCTCAATCAGTAGCAGTGAGGTGAGCGGTGTGAAATTAACTGGTAGAATCTTGCAAAAGACTATTTATCAAACAAATAACTGATGAAAATGAAACAAAACACTAATTATAACCACCTGCTATCTATTATTTCAAAGGTCATGGAAAAAGCCATCAACATCGAGCTCATGAAATATCTGGAAGACTCAGGAATTGTCAACGATAGGCAATATGGCTTCCGCCATCACAGATCAACTGGTGACCTGCTCGCTTACGTCTCACATATATGGCAGCTATCTATTGAAAAGCATGGAGAAACTTTAGCTGTGGCATTAGATATCTCCAAGGCGTTCGATCGAGTTTGGCACCAGGGACTCCTCGCCAAGCTTCCGTCTTATGGCTTGCCCCCTCAGCTGTGTTCTCTGCTTGCTAGTTTTCTCTCAAACAGGTCTCTCCATGTAGTGGTCGATGGAGTTTCATCTGACACTCTACTCATAAATGCTGGTGTTTCGCAAGGATCCATTCTCGCACCAACACTATTTCTACTTCACATCAACGACCTGTTGAAAGCAACTTCATGTCCAGTACACAGCTTTGCCGATGATAGTACCCTCCATACCGCTTTCTCTTCCAGGGCCCCTATATCAGCCCGTGAAACCAGAAATGAACGAGGAAGAAATGTTAATAATATAAATATGGACTTGGCAACAATTCTCGAATGGGGATCTAACAACTTGGTAGAATTCAATGCAAACAAAACACAAGCATGTCTTTTCTCTAGAAAAGCCGATCTCACTGTGCCTAACATAACTTTGTCAGGAGTAACCATACCACTGAAGCCATCCATATCGATGCTTGGTATTACTATCAGCAATAACCTTTCCTGAGAAAATCACGTGAGGTCCATTGCCAAAAGTGCATCCCAAACACTTGGTTTTCTGTTTCGTGCCAAGAGCTATTTCACCCCCAGTCAGCTGCTTATGATCTATAAGGCACAGATCCGACCTGTCCTGGAATACTGTTCCCATATTTGGAGTGCGGCACCTAAACATATCCTGAGGCTATTGGATTCTGTCCAAAAAAGGGCAATTCGTCTCGTCGGTGATGCCTCGCTTACAAACTCGCTCACTTGTCTGGAACACCGTAGAAAAGTTGGCGATTTGTCTCTATTTTATAGATATTTTCATGGGCGATGCTCTTCTGAAATATCAACAATCGTTCCTGCTTTGGCAGTCTCTTCGAGATTAACCCGTCAAGTTCAGTCATCCACACCCTTCGTGGTCACTTTGGAAACCTGCAGAACATCACTTTCCAAAGACTCGTTCATCCAACGAACAGCGAGGCTTTGGAACTCATTGCCTAGGGAGGTGTTCCCCGAGGCATACAACCTTCAGAAATTTAAGAAGAACACCAACTCCTACCTTCTTTCCCTTGGTTCCCACGATGTTCTCTGAACATTACAGGATATCCCTTTTCGGGGGAACCAGAAAAAAAAAAAAAAAAAAAAAAAAACCTGTGTAACAGCAAATTTTCAGTGGTGCTGGATGTTTTCAATTGGGATAGCAGATTTGTCATCCGATATGTTTCGGCATCTTCGCATTCAAGGCCACATGACACGAAATTTTGAACCAACTTTACAAAATATACCTAACAGATAAACGCGATGGATAATCAAGTATTTAACTGGACCACTGTAGACATATGTCGGTCGAAAATATATCTTGAACCTATTTGCACAATGTTTACAATTTATGGGCAAATCATAAACAAATTAATTATATAAAAAAAATGTTCCGTTGAACAATGACGGTTGCAAATCTCTTGCGTCACGTAAAATATTAGTCGTAATTATAACTGCAATTTGCACAACTTTTGCAATTATTTTGGCCGTTGTAAAAATGCAAAAAAATTATATTAGTGAATAAATAGGTTTCGTTTTTCGTATGCGGTTGCAAAGTTACATATCCACTGAGACCGATATTATCTTCATTTGCAATCACAATAGAAAACATTTGTGATTATTTCATTGCTTGTGTGTATTGAAAATGGCAGCGTTTTTCAGAAATGGTTGCACATGTACGTGAATATGAAAAAAAAATTCCATTCACCTTTCCAATTTGCAGAACTTTTGTAATTTTTTTAAACAAATTACAACGAAAAATTTTAAAAAATTCAAATAAAAAGGTTGCAAACTTAATGTATGTTGTAAAACATCATTACTATCGGTATGTCTAGTTTGCAGAACTTTCGCAATTTTCAGTGCAAAAATAAAGCATAAAAACGTTTTTTGCAATTAAAACAATGTTCCGTTTATCGCAGAATTCTGCAGAATTTTATAGTTTATTAATGCACTAACATACCATTGAAGTTTGAAAACTTTTGGAATCAATGTGAATTGATTATCTATTTCTACTGACCTATACTACTCTAGTCAACATGTGACTTTCAGCTCAAATTTTTTTATTCGCCTCGTAAAATTATGATCGAGGTGTCATTCGATTTGTCATCGCATCTAGAAACTTTTTGAAAAATTTGGAGTGGCGCTTGGCAAAATAACAAAAGTTATAAACAATTAAAAAAAAAGGAAGTTTGGTTTTTTGCGAATATCTCAAAAAGATTTGGAATTTTTGAAATTTGAAAAAAGTCCAAAAAAAGAAAACATTAACTAAAAAAAAATCCACCTCTCCGAACTCTAGGACCATTATTCATAATTTTTCTAGAGGGTTGTAAATACGGCCGAAAACGGGAACTCTCGATTGCGTAAGCTCCGCCCACTTCGGACCTTTAATACATAAATATTATTTAAACTTATTTGATATGAAAATTAGGAACTTCAAAGATTCAGGCACCTACAGCATAGATCAATGAACAATAATCCGCCGATCAAAAATTTTTATCGCGATTTTTCAATTAGTTATCTATTAATTAATTAACAATTTTTTGTAGCGCGAACATCAACATTGAAAGTGCGATAATTGTTAAACTATAGATTTTTTCTTTTCATGGAGCTATTCAACAAAGGCTATAGAATAGATTTCATATTAAATATGAAAATTAAGAACTTCAAAGATTCAGGCACCTACAGAATAGATCAATGAACAATAATCCGCCGTTAAAAAATTTTTATCGCGATTTTTCAATTAGTTATCCATTAATTAATTAACAATTTTTTGTAGCGCGAACATCAACATTGAAAGTGCGATAATTGTTAAACTATAGATTTTTTCTTTCCATGGAGCTCTTCAACAAAGGCTATAGAATAGATTTCTGTTGGAAAAATTGAAAAATTGTTGATTTTCACATTGTTATTAACAATTTACCTAAGTTAAAAATTATCAACCTCGATTAAACATTGAAAAAAATATTATTTTTATAATATTGCTATTTGTCCGTTTTCTTATGATCATAAACAACTCAAAAATGATTTTTAATAATTTTTAAAAAATTGTTATAAACAAATGCGTTGTTTGTAAGATAATCAAAAAAATTTTTTGTTTGCATAATCTATTGAGAAAATAATGATTTGAAAAAAATAATATTAAAAAAAAAAAATGTATTTCTTGAAAACGCATTTGTTAATTAACTATTTTTTGTACCACTTGTTATGAAAATTAAGGAACCATTTTTTTTTCAAATCATTATTCATCTTGCTCTTCGATGTCTGAAATTTTATTTTTATTTTTATTTTTATTCGAATTTTAATTGTTTATGCAATAAACAATTTGTTATATAAATTGAATTTTTTTTTGCTCTAAAAAATACAACAAAAACAGCCCAGTATCAGTTTTTGGAAAAAAAATTATTTTTTTATTTTTTATTTAATTCTGAGTATTCTCGTATATTCAAACTTACCTTTCACGCCTGCTTTTCTTTATTTATTATTAATATTACTAATAAACTATTGCAGATACAACAAATTCATCAAGACTTTTTTTCTCTAAATTAGCTACTCAACCAACTTATATTCAAACTAAAGCTCTAACTTGATTATTTATATATTTTTTTTGCAATTATTTATAAAAAGTTGAAGGAAATTTTTTTTTTTTTAATATCGAAAACTCATTAACTATAACAGATACGACAAAAGTTACTTATCTTCTTCATTCTGCATTAGTTAATAAACAAATTGAGCTCCTAGCTGAGGCTGTAACTTTAAAATTTATAAAGCAATTAGCAGCTATTGATAAGAATGTATGGGGCGAAATTTTTCGGGATTTTTTGTTCACATTAAAATATAAATTTCTTCATAAATGTTAATTTTTTTTTGGAAAATCACTCAAATATTATAAAGAGTTATGAATAACATCCATTGATGAACAAACTAAGTTCATTTCCATACTAATTGTTAGAAATTTCAGTCATTGTTATCGAAATCTTTGATGTCACAATTTGTCTAGATGTTATTAAGAACAATGACCGAGTATTTTTGGATAATTATTGAATCCTTGTTATAAATAATTGACTTAGAGCTTTAGTTCGGTTATGAATTTGTTGAGTAGCTAATTTAGAAAAAAGAAGTCAAATGAATTTGTTGTATCTGCAATAGTTTATGAGTAATATTAATAATAAATAAAGAAAAGCAGGTGCGAAAGGTAAGTTTGAATATACGAGAATACTTAAAATTGATGGAAAAATCTGGGCTGTTTTTGTTGTATTTCCTAGAGCAAAAAAAAAAATATAAATAAAAAATTCAATTGTTTATAACAAATTGTTTATTACAAAAATTAAAATTTAAAAAAATAAAATAAAATTTCAGACATAAAAAAAATTAAAAAAAATTGTTCCTTAATTTTCATGAAAGTGGTAAAAAAATAGTTGATGAACAAATGCGTTTTTAGGCAATACCATTTTTTTTTAGGAAACGATTTTATTTTAAATTATAATTTTTATCAAAGATTATGTTAACAAACAAACATGTTTGATTATCTTATAAAGAACGCATTTGTTTATGATTTTTTATAACAAATTATTGAAAATTATTTCTAAGTAGCTTATGACCATAAGTAAACGGACCAATAGCAATATTATAAAAAAAAAATTCAATGTTTAATCGAGGTTGATAAATTTCAACTTAAGTAAATTGTTAATAACAAAGTGAAATTTACCAATTTTTTTATTTTTCCAACATGAATCATTCTATAGCCTTTGTGAAAAAGCTCCATGAGAGGAAAAACATCCCAGGTTTATAATTTAACAATTATCGCACATTCAATGTTGATGTTCGAGCTACAAAAAATTGTTAATTAATTAATGGAAAACTTATTGAAAAATCGCGATAAAAATTTTTGATCGGCGGATTATTGTTCATTGATCTTTTTTGTAAGTGCCTGAATTTTTTCAGTTCTTAATTTTCATATTTAATAAGTTTAAATAATATTTTTTTATTAAAGGTCCAAAGTGGGCGAAGCTTACGCAAGCGAGAGTTTCCGTTTTCGGCCGTATTTTCAACCCTCTAGAAAAATTAAAAATATTGATCCTAGAGTTCCGCGAGGTGGAACTTTTTTTTAGGAAATTTCTTTCTCTTTTTGGGTCTTTTTTCAAATTTTGAATACTGTTTGAAATATTCGCAAAAAACCAAACCCCCTTTTTTTTTACAAAATTGTTTATAACTTTTGTAATTTCTGCAAGAGCCACTCCAAATTTTTCAAAAAGTTTCTACGTGCGGTGACGAATCGAATGACACCTCGATCATAATTTTCTGAGGCGAATAGAAAATTTTGACCTTGAAGGCACATGTTGACTAGACTATACGTGTCATTTGTCTGAACACGATCTACTTTTGAAATTATGGCCATTGGAGATACAGGTCGAAATCACTCGTCGTGAAGGACGTCTTGCAATTTGCCCAACCGATAATCCAAGTCACCAGGAATCAGGTGTTATAATTTTTTCAGCGTGAAGTGGACGTAGTCAAAATATAGAGCAAAAAATACAATTTTTTTATTATATTCGTAGGCACCTGTGTTGTTGTAAATGTGAATGAGAACTTTTCCATCCTGTTTCTTGATGGTAATGGAGTAGGAAAATCCATCCCCATGACAAAAACCTGGTCATAGACATTTTTTAGTTTGGATTAGAAAATAGAAAATTTTGCAGATTGTAGATTTGGTGGCCTATTTCTTCAAATTCTGAAAGAAAATGTCCCGCATATTTTTTTTATTCTTACACATTCAACGAACAGAGAGAACCCAATACAAAACGTTTTAACCTGCCGGAAAATTTTTGACAAACCTTCTAAAATTTGGAAAATTTACGAATTTTCGAAGTAGAAAAAATAAACACTTTTTTAATACACAACATGCTTTCCGAGAGTTGCATTTGACTCAATTTGATATCTGAGCAAGGGCGCCCTCGCCCGAGAACAGGCCCCCACCCAGGAAAGGACAAAAATATATTTCAATCAATGAACAGTCGGGTGACTTGCTTTCCAGAAAATGATTCAGAAGTAAATGTTGATATTACGTAGAAGTGGTTAAACTCTGAAATATTTTGGAAATTTACGGCTGCTGAAAAAACTTGAAACTTACGGTGTTAGAGATATTGCACTCGATCTGATGCGGAATTATTAGTCACACAGCTCGCAAATTGTTGAAATTTATGACTGTCCAAGTGAACCTAGTGATATGAAAAATGGTGTTCCACAAGAAACAGTCTTGGGTCCAATATTGTTCTTTGTCTATATCAACAGTATTGTTTCTATAACAAATTTCAAGGGGACTTCAGTCTCATATGCTATTGGTACAGCAATTATATATATGGGAAATACGTGGCAGCAGTTACAGACTGACTCAGAAAAACACCTTAAAAATTTACAAATCTGGCTAAACCACAATCTTTTGAGCCTCAATGCAAAAAACTGAATTCATTTCATTTCATTTTTGATTTATAAAACCGAACAACCATTTTACAATTCTCTTATAATACGTATATATGTATTAACATCAATATATGCCAGTGCCTTCATATAGGAAAAACATCGAATATCAAATATCTCGGCATCATACTCACTCAGCATGTAAGGTGGAACGACCATATAACACATATTACCAAAAGGTTGAGAAAACTCATTCACAAATTCTACAACATGATATTATATAACTCATTGGCTGACTCTGTTGTTAGACACTGTATCACAAATGGGGAGACTTTTGTTCAATAACAAGATCATGAAACTTCGATCCATGCAAAACACATTACTCAAAATATCAAACTATAATCGAAATTTTCATTTTCTTTTTTAAAATGTTATTCAAATTATCACTTATAATCTCCCTAGAGCATGAATTATTGCCGGAAATTTTTTGAGTAGGTACATGTATTTTTTGAGTCGCGAAGCGACGAGGGATAATTTTCATGTACGAGACATATTTCCCGCAATTGATTCAAGCACGTGGGGGATTCGGTAAGAAAATTTTATACTGGCATTATATTTAAATAGAAAACATTAAGTAAATATTGATTTGGACGTTATTCACAAATGAATAGAAGGCTGTGTGTAATGGGAGTTTTGGGGAAGATTTTTTTCTGATTTTCCCCGTTCCCTAGTAAAATAAAATATATAATATCACATGAACTATCATCTGAAATTAATTGATTTCATACAATTTCCTTACTAGGTTTCAGGGAAATGTTAATTTCGAAATGAAAATGAAAGTGGATACGTTCGAATTGCAGGAGATATTTTTTTATTTCCTTGTGCCCTAGTATTTTCCCGTGCCCTAGTAAAACAAAATTTATAATATCAGATACATTTTTATATAAAAATAATTGATTTCTTATAATTTTCTCAATAGGTTTCAGGGAAATGTCAATATTGACTACAAACAAAGGTGATATACAGCAAAAAATATATTACTATACCTATACATATATACCTAAATATTGGTCATATTCTTTTAGGTTGAATTCTAAGAAAAATCAAAATCAGCGGTAATAATTTATTTTTCAAATAATTCAGGAAATCGGGATATTTTATTCTTTATTCCAAATAGAATGTTGTTGGCGTATGTTGCCGGTTAAAAAAATATTTTGTAAAGTTAGCCATGGATTTGACATTCCCTACCCCTGTCAATCAATATTTTATTTGTGGCATTTTAAGTTCCTCATAACATTGTATACAATCATAAGTTAGTAAAAAAGTTATGATAAAATGAACTATCAATCGTATGAATTGTGTTTCTTTTGCAACGAATCACAGCACATTGAAATGTACCATGAAAATGTAAAATATCTAACATACCTAGTGGGAGAATCTGGATTAAATCCTGAGCAAGAAAACTTATGTGAAGGGATTGACAACATTTTGCGTGATATTGTGCCTTCTTTTGGGCACAAATCTAATATTCAAAGAAATAAACTGGTGTCTCAGTATTATTTTTATTTTACGAAACACAGGCATATTGTTAAAAAAAAACACCGGTTATGTGTTTTATTCACCACTTAGGAAAGAGGAGGTAGAAGTGGAATTTTTGAAGAATCTATGAAAATGTTTTTCATTATTTTATTTTTTGCTTTATAGTTGGTTCGCCTTAATCTGTTCATTTCTAATAGAGCATCGTTATCACAAGGTATTTTCCATGTAAGTTTTGAGCTGAAAAAAATCAGGATCTTCGACCACAAAAACTCCCACACACCAATTTTGAATAGAATCTGACATAATCACAAAACTTGTCCGCCATCCTGAAGTCACCATCTTAAATTTATAAATTCTGACAGAAAATTCTAAATTTCCAACCGCGAAAACCACCGCATACCAATGTTGAATTGAATTGGACCATAATCATGAATTTTGACACATATTCAATGTAAACCATTAACTCCTCAAAGCATGGTGGTACACGTTAAGTACCACATTTTTGTAGTCCTTTAATGCAAGGTATATGCAACATTTCCCAATAACTAAGACTAATAACTAAGAACTATACCTAAGAATGCTGTGGTGTTTATGCACTCTCTTGGTTAGTTCTTAGGGGAGAGATTTTATGGGGAAATGTAAAGGGCCTAGTTTATGGTGCAGAACTACTGCCTTCCATCGAAGTTCTTACTGAACGTATCATGGATGCCTTCCGCACCGTAAGAAACACTCCCGGATTTGTAAAACGCGTACGGCAGTCTATGAGAAGAAGAGTGGTAGGTTGTATTGCAGAAGAAAAAGGGCATTTCCAGCATCTTTTATTAGGTTTCTAATCTTTCAGGTAATGTTTAAGTAAACTTGTAACCTAGATTATAAACCAAATAAGTAGCGTTTTTTGTTTTCATTGTGATGATAGGTTTCCCCCTTTTGTTGAAAATTTTAATAAAAAGTAACGAATAACAGAAAATTATGTAACTTTTTTTCTCGATAATGGTCGGAGATGCGTGAAAATTACAACAGTGAAAAACAAGTATGAACAAAACAAAGAATTCATTGCATTGTCAGAATACACCAGCGGCGTACCAAAAAAAATGTATGAGGCCAATAAGAGCTTGACCCCTGAAAAAATATCTTCCTGTAGATTCTTACAAACACTTGGCATACTGGATGATGTAAACCCACTAGTGAGCACTGAGCATCTTTCAAAAGGGTGAAACAGTTAGGCACTTAAGTTACTTCTTGATATAGAATTGCTGTGATAAACAATTTGATCCAAATAAAAAAAGAAGTTTTGGTATTTTTGGCTCAATCACCTCGAATTGAATCCAAAACATCAATGGAAACAGAATAATCATGTAAAACGCAATGATTTGCCCCGTATAATATATTTAGAATTATTTAGCGTCTTTATTGCTTCACCCACTTCTTTTGGAGTAACTGGAACAAGAATTAAATGAATGTGTAGGTATGTTCATGTGTTTTAAGAAATCGTTTGGGCTATGAAATATGTTTGGCATTAGATATATTAGATTTTTTGCAAATTAAAGGAACCCGTCGTTGAATGAGTCTTGAGGAATATTTGAGATAGTTTTAGGTTATTTTTTTTCTGTTACGTTCACGATTTAAAAACTTCCAACTGGCCTGCACCTGTTGAAGGATTTAAAAAAATATCACTCAATGATTTTTCACAATTAACAAGACATTTTTCATATTTCCTGAGTAAAGTATTGCTTTTAATGTGACTTCATCCCTATTAACAGAGTGAATGAGTTTGATGGTTGATAGTGAATCTCTCATTTTTTAACCGACGAAACCAAAAAGGAGGAGGTTCTCTAGTCGACCCGTATATTTTTTTTCCATATTTTTTTTTTTTATTGGTGCCCCTTTTTTACCCATTTAAAGCACGCCTCAGCGTGTTTAAATCGAACTTTAAAAAACGCGCGTTTTTTAAAGGTAACCATGACAACATCAACAAATCGAGGAACGTGAAGTCTAAATGACAAATTTTTGATTATTGATCTGACAGTACCTTGTAACGTCAAATAAAATATTACTCACAATTCGTTCATTTATATGTGCTCCTCCATCCATTTGATGAACTTTTCATATTCTTTTTTATATATATCACTGGATTTTCGCGGTATTAACCGCGATTCTGCCTCACTATTCAAAAAATCGATATTAGAATCATTCATTTTTGAGCTCTGTTGACAACAAATATTTATCTTTGGTAACAGATTGCAAATGAATGTTTTTCTCATTTCCATGACAACGAAAGGTATACTGATGTCACATCACGAATTCAACCTTCTTGCATTATTAGTTCTTATTCCTATTTTTTGTAGTAATAATACCAGTATATATGATTTCAAAGTGCACCAATAAAAAAAAATAACGTAAAGTATTCGTGGATAACTGGTCTTAAAAACACTTGCTCTATTTCGAGCACTCCGGCAGCGCCGTCGTGCTCGAAAAATCGCGCGTGTTTTAAAGCCCTTTTTATCCACTTATACTTTAATATACTATTATGTATGATCACGCATAACTTTTTACTGGGACGTCCGATTCCGATAATTATTTCTTCAGTGGATAGGGTGTACTTCGAAGGTGGTCCCATTTGAATTGAAAAAATGAAATCCACCCCTAAGGGTAGCAAAATGAAGGATATTGATCACTCACCCTCTGAATTCTGGTCAGTTAACCGATTCTATCAGGCATAACTTTGTTCTGGGTTCTTCGATTTGGATGATTCTTTCTCCAATAGATAGGGTATACCTTATATCTAGATTTCGAATGGAATTATATACACTTACGGGTGGAAAAATAGGGGATAATCTGTCAAAACCATCATATTCTATGAGTGGATGGAATGATATACAGAGTAATGAAATAAACTAACCAGAACAACAAAAATAATTTATATTACAACAATAGTAAAAGTAGATAATTATTTAACTGGTAATAGTTGAAGTAAGGTGGGCAAGTAATCAAAATACAAGTAGGTATTAATTAGTATATTTTAGCCATAAAAAATTGAAAAACTAAAACTTTTTAACAAAAAATTAAACCGACGAAATACGGAACTGAATAGTAAAAAATAAAATAAACCTTCTTAGTCTCAGTAACTAAGCTCCTAAACTAATGTAAGTAACTGATTTTGAGTCGGCGCCAAACAAACAATCAACGAGCATCATTAAATTACTTCAAAAAAATTATCAGAATGTCACCGCGCAACTCGATGCCATCATTCTACGCCTTACCTTATTCATTTGCTTGTTTGTTTGGCGCCGACTCAAAATTAGTTACTTACATCAGTTTAGGAGCTTAGTTACTGAGACTAAGAAGGTTTATTTAATTTTTTACTATCCAGTTCCGTATTTCGTCGGTTTAATTTTTTGTTAAAAATTTTTTATTTGAGCTTGGTATTGCACCAGTGTATGGGTAGTTTTGGTACATCGTTTTCAAATATCTGTAGAGGAGAAATCACGCCTAAGTGATAACTGACTATGTTTGTCAAGACGTCACCATGGAACATAGGATCAGAAGAGTCTAGGAAAATTGATCAGTCAATGTTTGATAGACTATACCTCAGCTTGGTAGAGCCAGAACGACTGAGCCTATGACATACTCATAAGAATTATTTGCTGTAAGATTTAAGAATATATATTGACCTTCATGGTCTGATAGACAAGGGTCTATGACACTGTTATAACTGGGGACATTTGGAGAAGTAATAAGACCCCACACTGATCAACTATTTGTTATGATCCATACAGGGTGTTATTTATTCAAAAACCACACCTCTGATTAGCCAATTGTTTTTCGAACCTCACATTTATTTTATAGAAGAACACTTTAGAAAACCCAGATAACAAGGATTTCACAAATACCGTTTAATGATGTATAACTATACTGCAATTTACTTGAATTATTTTGGTTCACTCTAATCAATACCAAACCTTCTTCACAACATTTGACAGCATGTCTTAAACAGTCTTTAGAGGTTCTATGCGGAGTGTTGTGAAGCTAAAAGCTAACAACTAGAGTTACTTGAAGAGCGGTCTATTCAAATAATTCACTCTGTATATGATTGAGGTTCGCACTTACCTATGTACTCGGTCATATCTTGCGCTATAAAAAAAAATAATAATAAGTAGCAAATTTAAAATATAGAATTGAGATCAATTCTCAAAAAATTACACGAATCCATAAATCATAATTCTTATAGATCCATTACATATAATTCCACCAGAAAATATGGGTTTAAAAATGTACATAAAACCATAGCAAAAATCAATATCATATCGGTAAGCAATGGTCCAAAATTTCAAGGCAATATTCAATTTATTTTCAGTAATAACTTTCAATACTAGTTCATGTTGGCTTTATCAGTATAATCTGTTATTTTATATTCATCAAAGTACACAAATCCAAAGCACCAAGGTCAATATCTTGGTTAAAACAATTATCATTGTTATTGTTTTTCTTCTATAAACAACAAACTTCAATATTTTACTGGACTTGGAAACATAATATCAAATTTTTCAATTATAAGCAGTAAATAAGCATTAATTATAGTATAATATCTTTTCAGAAGAAACAAACTATCAAAATCTAATGAAATGAAGGAAAATTCATGGGATACGTTGATTACCACTTCTGGAGAATGTAGAGTATGAATGTGGGAAATATTCATTATACAGTGAGGACGTAAAAAGTCCTTCCCCCCCCCTTAACTTTCGAACGGAACAAGCTGTCGAGTTCGCGTAAGATTCAGGTAAAGAGGTACCACTTTTACCACTTTTTGGCATAAAAATGATTGTGGTCACGTGGTCTAGTGTCAAGAGGGCATCATCAACTTTTTTTTTTAATGTAAAAGGGGGTCACGTGGCTCCTGGTTTTGAAGGCCTTCCGATTCTCTATTCAACACCGCTTTGTTTGTAGAAATCGGCCAAACTGTTTCAACCTGACAAGCGTTTGAAATTTGCTTCAAATATTTTTCAAATAAATTAGTTTAACTATTGATTGGCAGAATTTCAACTCCGTTACTGATTCTGGTTCGCATATCATTCGTACTTTAAAATGTGCTTTTTGTTAAATTTCTTTATACCTTAGTTATTTTGCTGGAGACTCCAAATAGCATTTCATTTCAATCTCAGTCTAATAGTGACGTTAATCATATCGATACTTTCGACAGTTGTCATAGGTTTCAGCATTTCTTCATAAATTTCAAATGCCTCGTTCTCGTCCTTTGGAAGAAAAAACCGAAGCAATTTTAATTTACGCTGAAGCTAGGCGTAATTACCATGAAGCAGAAAAAATATTTTATGAGCGCTTCCCAAATAATCCAATATTTCGTACCTACTTAAGGGAATTGGTTAATGAATTTCTGAGGACTGGTTGCGTAATGAGAGAAGACAGCAAATCGACGTTCTGGCAGCTGTTGTTAATAATCCGCAACAAACAACGAGAACGGTAGCCACGGCTTATGACGTATCTACGACCACTGTGAAAAAATATCTCAAAAATAATAGTTCAAAAAAACTAAAAAACACGCTTCTATAGTAAGTAATTTTAGTAATTTATTCATTTCATGTCATTCAATCATTCAGTTACATGTTTTCCCTGCAATTTACAATTCTAATTATCATTAATAATCCTATCATAGAACCATGTATTAACTAATCTGTAGCCACCTAAGCTAGGCTTGTGTCGTGGCTGTTACAGATTGATATTGGTTGTGTTATATAATATATAATAGAATAAAAACATAAAAACTCAAATAGGTCGTTTAGTTTTATACTACTGTCTACCTTACTAGGTTTAAAACCGCAGTTGGAGAATTATGGCTAGAGGGGGGTAATAAGAAGATAGAGACAGAGCAGGTTAGCTCAAACATTTTCAAAGATATCCTGCAATTGATCATAATAATTTCTGATGAAAACTTTAAGTTCTTTCTTTAATTGACAGTAATTATTGATATTCTTTATATGGAGTGGTAGCTTATTGTATAATTTCGGGCCAAAATATGTTACAAATTTCTGGTTATGACTCAATCTATAACGTGGTATTGTAATTGCCTGATTGGAGGTCATTCGCGTATTGTATTCATGTGTAATAATGTTAATGGGGTTACGGCAAATCCATAATAAACAGTTATAAGCATATAATTTTCTGACTTTGAACAAACCACTTTGTTCGTAAAGTAGTTCTGTAGAATATCTCCTATCCTTCTTCAAGGCGATTTTGATCAGTGTGTTTTGTATTACGTCAAGATTATGTAGTGATGTTTTGAATAAGCCACCCCATACTAAGATGCAGTATCTAATTATCGACTCCACCAAAGCACCGTACACCGTCAATATGACATCTCTACTTAAGATACTCCTTAGTTGGTAACATTTTCGAATTAGTTTGCGGAGTTTTTTTACTATGTGATCTATGTGATCATTCCAGCGTAGAAATTGGTCGATCATGACGCCCAAATATCTGATAGTATTTGTTTTACATATTCGGGAACATCCATAGTTTTGGTTTTCTGTACACGTATATTTGTGAATCGTAAGAGAAAGTTATAAATTTAGTTTTGTCTATGTTGAGACTCAATAGATTGTTACTTAGCCAGTTATATATCATTTTCATTCCTTTATTTGCATTTTCTTATGTTTCATTCCAAGTTCGACCCACGAATACTACAGCAGTATCATCGGCGTAAGATAATAGTTTTCCTTCGAAATTGCTGATATTAAAAATGTTGTTTACATAGAGCAAAAATAAAATAGGGCCTATTACTGTTCCCTGAGGTACGCCCATGCTGACGGGTAGCGGATTACTATATGAGTCATTAATTTTTACTATCTGAATTCTGTTAGATAAGTAATCTTTGAAAATTTCGAGCGGCATTCCTCTAACTCCAATATCCTGCAACCGCTGAAAAAGGATATCATGATTGACGGTGTCAATGCCTGTAAGCTAAGATCTAAAAAATACAATGATTCATTTTTTCCTGATCCTGAAATCAACTGAAAACATTGTTTACCAATTCACAAACTGCACCTTCAGTCGATAAATTTTCTCTGAATCCATATTGAGATTTGGAGAGAATCCCATTTATATTACAATAATCAACTTGTCTATTTTTTAAACACTTTTCAAATATTTTAGCAAAGTTATTGATTACTGTTATTGGTCTGTAGTTATTTGTTTTATGTTTATCCCCCGATTTATAAATCGGAGTTGTGATAGAATCTTTGAAAGCGGAAGGAATTTTACCAGTCAAAAAAATTGAGTTGAAGATATGACATAATGGCTTTAATAGATACTTTTGAAATGTTTTTACGAAGAATACTGAAATTTTATCTGGACCAGGTGAGGTATTATTTTTCAAACCAGCGATTATATTCATAATTTCATTTTCAGTTACAGCATGCAAGAATAACGAATTTTTAATGCTTCTTTTAATTTCCGATGTTGGCTGGGCCGGTTTTTCTATTTTTTTCGACATATTTTCACCCACATTTATAAAGAAAGAGTTGAATTCATCTGCTACTTCTTTATCTGATCTACATTTTCGGTTACTGTTGTTAATTATGTCAAATTTCCGGGAATTGCAAAGAGTCTTTTCATTAGTAATATCTTTAATCGTTTCCCAAATTTTTTTTGGTATTTTTTCCGGCTTCATTAATTTTATATTTGTAATATTCGTTTTTTGTTGTCTTGATTAAGTTGCATAGAAAGTTTCTGTAGCATTTATATTCATTTTTATGTTCTTCTGAAGGTTTCTTTACTGATTTTTGTTTGAGGTAATCCCTATGCTTTATTGAATTGAGTAAGCCAAGCGTATCAAGTTTAACTTGGTGTGGTTTCAATTAATTTGTTCTTTGTGTACTTTTATCGATATGTAGTAATATTTGGTTGATAAAACATGTGAATGCTAGTTCTGGTACATCCGTTTGGAATACTGTTTCCCAAGTTTGAGTGCACAAGAAGTGTTTCAATTTATTGTTGTTGACGTAAGAGTGGGATATCGCGGGAGTTTCGTCTTTGGATTTTTTTGTATTACCAGTTTTAATAGATAGTAGTAAGGTGTCATGGTCACTTATGTCAGTTTTGAAAATATATGTCTTTATTTCCATTTTCTTATATGTATTTTTGTTCTTAATTTTAATATATATGTGATCAATCAAACTTGGACCTCTCGTTGGCTTGTTTAGAAAAGAAAAAAATCCTATCTCTGCCAGCATACATATGTATCTATTAACCGCAGTTTCTGCTAAGTTCAAAGTATTTACATTAATGTCGCCCATGAATATGTTCACATCGCTCATATTTTGGGTTGAGAAATAGCTTTCTAAATCCAATAAATATATATCCAAATTTGTTGAGGGTGGCCTATAGGAGCATGTCAATGAGTATGTGATGTTATTGATTTCATATAAGATTTCCATTAGATTGACTTCAGATAAGTGCTTTATGGTTGCTGAGTACGTAATGTTACTATTTATGTATACTATTACACCATCGTTTTGGTTAAACTGTGATTTATTATATAAAATATCGAAATTGGGGATTTTAAAGTTTTCGAAGTCTTGCAGTATCCATGTTTCGGATAAGATTATTATATCCATATTATTTGTTTGTATATTTTCCAAGTATATTAGAAGTTCATCAAAATTTTTGTTTAAACTCCTGATGTTAAAGTGAAATATGTTAAAAATTTGCTCACCACTCCATTGATTTTTACTCTCTTCGAAATTTTGACAAACTGTTGTTTCCATCTCCTCATCATTCTCCATCAATTCCAAAAATTCCAACATATCAGTTTTGAAGTATAAGCGAATGATGAATTAGCAAATAGATATCTAGGTAGTTAACAGTTATTATTTAATAATTTAGAATTAAAAATTAAGAATCAGAACTTTTAAATTACTCCTATGCATATAAAGTTATGATTCATTATCATCAGCCAGGTCGTGAAATATTAACAATTAAAAGTTGAGTATTTAGAGAGAAAAAAAAAGATGAAGAAAAAGATTATTATTATTGGTGAACATAATACATTAGGTTGACTGTATTGTGTATTGAGTAATGTCAGCAACACATAGGAAACCAAACTAAAAAACATGCTTGAATAGCAATAAGGACTGAAAAGCTAAAAATAATTAATAGCTTAAAACTAAAAAACACGCTTTTATAGAAAACCAAACTAAAACAATATAAAATAAGAAGAAAATGTATTTTATTTTAAAAAAAGCGTGGAGTGCATGGTATCAATTACCTGTAATCTGGGACATTCCTTACTTTACAGCCCTAGGTGTGTAATGTACTATATAATTATTGATACCATGCACGCCACGCTTTTTCTAAAATAAAATAAATTTTCTTTTTATTTTCTATTTTTTCAGTTTGGTTTTCTATAAAGTTTTTTAGTTTTTTTAAGCTATTAATTATTTTTAATTTTTTAGTCCTCATTGCTATATAAGCGTGTTTTCTAATTTTTTTTAAATTATAATTTTATTTTCAACATTTAAGTCCATATTGCGTGTAACGTGTAAAAATCTCCGAACCCAAAAACCCGCACATACTAATTTTACATAGAATCGGGCCATAATCACAGAACTCGTCTGCCATTTTGGAGCCGTCATTTCGAATTTTCAATTTTGACGGAAAAATCAGAATCTCCGACCACGAAAACCCTCCGATACCAATTTTGAAGGAAATCGGAACATAATCACGAAACTCGTCCGCAATTTTGGGGCCGCCATCCTGAATTTTTTAATTTTGACAGAAGAATCATAATCTCCGACCACGAGAACCCTACGATACCAATTTTGAAGCGAATCAGACCATAATCAGAAAACTCGTCCGCCATTTTGGAGCCGCCGTTCCGAATTCTTCAATTTTGACAAGAATAATCATAATCTCCGCCCACTAAAACCCTCAGATACCAATCTTGAAGCGAATCGGTCCATAATCACAAAACTCGTCCACCATTCTGGAGCCGCCATCTTGATTTTTCCATTTTGACAAAAGAATCATAATCTCCGACCACAAAAACCCCTCAGATACCAATTTTGAAGCAATCGGCCATAATCACAAAACTCGTATGTCATATTGGAGCCGCCATTCTATTTTTTTTTCACACAAAAATTTCTTAATACATTGTCACCGGAATTATGTATACCTGCCAAATTTCAGATCATTCGGACGTCTGGAAGTGGGTCAAAATCGCGCCCAAAGGAGTCGGTTACAAACAAACAAACAAACAAACAAACAAACAAACAAACATACAAGTGAAGCTGATATAAAGCGTGTAAAAACTCAAATTTCACCCATCAATTAACAGAAGACGACCCGGATAGGAGACTGCAGTTTTGTGAGGTCATGCCTGACCGCATAACCCAAAATCTTACATCAACCCTATTTGTTTTAGTGATGCAACAGTAAATGCAACAGTAAATAGACAGAATGTGCGTTATTGGTCAAACGCAAATCAGCACGTTTTTCGAGAGGGTCATACTCAAACTCCAGATAAGATCAACGTATGGGCTGGTATTTCGGGTGACCATATCATAGGTCCAATATTTATGGCAGAAAATTTGACTGGGCATCTGTATTTAAATATGCTTCAAAATCAGATCCATCGCAGTATTCAAGAAGTAGTTGGGGCAAACCCAAATGAATTTACCTGGATGTTACCTTTCAACAAGATGGTGCACCCCCCCTCACTACTATAGACCTGTCCGAGAATGGCTTAACGAGAATTTTCCGGGACGGTGGATAGGCCGACGTGGCCCCATTGAATGGCCAGCTAGGTCACCTGATATGACACCTATGGACTTTTTTCTGTGGGGGGTATATGAAATCTCAGGTGTACGTCACGCAGCCACAGTCACTCCAGGATCTTATGGACCGAATAACAGATGTGTGTTACAGTATTACCCCGGAAACATTTAATAACGTTCGGAATGAATTTCACAACCGACTTTTTTTCTGTCAAGACGTGGACGGTGAACATTTCGAGCACTTGTTGAAATGGTTGCAATTGTTACTTGAAATTCTGCTGCAATTAAAAGTTATTTAGGTTTATAATTTATTTGTAAAATATTTGAAGCAAATTTCAAACGCCTGTCAGTTTGAAACGGTTCAACCGATTTCCACAAACGAAGCGGTGTTGGATAGAGAATCGGAACGCCTTCAAAACTAGGCACCAAGTGACCCCCCCTCTACATCAACAAAAGTTGATGGTGCCCTCTTGACACTAGACTACGTGATCACAATCATTTTTATGCCAAAAAGTGATAAAAGTGGTAGCTTAAGATACTCCTTAGTTGGTAAAATTTTCGAATTAGTTTGCGGAGTTTTTTTACTATGTGATCTATGTGATCATTCCAGCGTAGAAATTGGTCGATCATGACGCCCAAATATCTGATAGTATTTGTTTTACATATTCGGGAACATCCATAGTTTTGGTTTTCTGTACACGTATATTTGTGAATCGTAAGAGAAAGTTATAAATTTAGTTTTGTCTATGTTGAGACTCAATAGATTGTTACTTAGCCAGTTATATATCATTTTCATTCCTTTATTTGCATTTTCGTATGTTTCATTCCAAGTTCGACCCACGAATACTACAGCAGTATCATCGGCGTAAGATAATAGTTTTCCTTCGAAATTGCTGATATTAAAAATGTTGTTTACATAGAGCAAAAATAAAATAGGGCCTATTACTGTTCCCTGAGGTACGCCCATGCTGACGGGTAGCGGATTACTATATGAGTCATTAATTTTTACTATCTGAATTCTGTTAGATAAGTAATCTTTGAAAATTTCGAGCGGCATTCCTCTAACTCCAATATCCTGCAACCGCTGAAAAAGGATATCATGATTGACGGTGTCGAATGCCTTGGCTAAGTCTAAAAATACAATGATGCATTTTTCCTGATCCTGAAATCAACTGAAAACATTGTTTACCAATTCAAAAACTGCACCTTCAGTCGATAAATTTTCTCTGAATCCATATTGAGATTTGGAGAGAATCCCATTTATATTACAATAATCAACTAGTCTATTTTTTAAACACTTTTCAAATATTTTAGCAAAGTTATTGATTACTGTTATTGGTCTGTAGTTATTTGTTTTATGTTTATCCCCCGATTTATAAATCGGAGTTGTGATAGAATCTTTGAAAGCGGAAGGAATTTTACCAGTCAAAAAAATTGAGTTGAAGATATGACATAATGGCTTTAATAGATACTTTTGAAATGTTTTTACGAAGAATACTGAAATTTTATCTGGACCAGGTGAGGTATTATTTTTCAAACCAGCGATTATATTCATAATTTCCTTTTCAGTTACAGCATGCAGGAATAACGAATTTTTAATGCTTCTTTTAATTTCCGATGTTGGCTGGGCCGGTTTTTCTATTTTTTTCGACATATTTTCACCCACATTTATAAAGAAAGAGTTGAATTCATCTGCTACTTCTTTATCTGATCTACATTTTCGGTTACTTTTTAATTATGTCAAATTTCCGGGAATTGAAAGTTTTTTAATTTTTTCCCAAATTTTTTTTCTTTTTAATTTTATATTTGTAATATTCGTTTTTTGTTGTCCTGATTAAGTTGCATAGAAAGTTTCTGTAGCATTTATATTCATTTTTATGTTCTTCTGAAGGTTTCTTTACTGATTTTTGTTTGAGGTAATCCCTATGCTTTATTGAATTGAGTAAGCCAAGCGTCATCCAAGGTTTCAACTTGGTGTGGTTTCTTGAATTATTTGATTTAATTTGTGTACTTTTATCGATATGTAGTAATATTTGGTTGATAAAACATGTGAATGCTAGTTCTGGTACATCCGTTTGGAATACTGTTTCCCAAGTTTCAGTGCACAAGAAGTGTTTCAATTTATTGTTGTTGACGTAAGAGTGGGATATCGCGGGAGTTTCGTCTTTGGATTTTTTTGTATTACCAGTTTTAATAGATAGTAGTAAGGTGTCATGGTCACTTATGTCAGTTTTGAAAATATATGTCTTTATTTCCATTTTCTTATATGTATTTTTGTTCTTAATTTTAATATATATGTGATCAATCAAACTTGGACCTCTCGTTGGCTTGTTTAGAAAAGAAAAAAATCCCTATCTCTGCCAGCATACATATGTATCTATTAACCGCAGTTTCTGCTAAGTTCAAAGTATTTACATTAATGTCGCCCATGAATATGTTCACATCGCTCATATTTTGGGTTGAGAAATAGCTTTCTAAATCCAATATATATATATCCAAATTTGTTGAGGGGGGCCTATAGGAGCATGTCAATGAGTATGTGATGTTATTGATTTCATATAAGATTTCCATTAGATTGACTTCAGATAAGTGCTTTATGGTTGCTGAGTACGTAATGTTGTTGACGACTGGACTACGGGGTGTTGTGATTTGACCCACCACACCTGTAATACCAGACGTTATTCGTTAGGTTGGAAAAACAGTATTAAAAGCATCGACTATATGAATATAGTCGAACCGGATATGATATATGGAGCGGCCTACAAATATCAATATCCTTTCTTTCAATACCGGAACATGGGTTGTTTATTCAAGAGATACTACCGTTCAGAAAGATTCGAACTAAACAATTATTTGATAAAATAATAATGCACTCATAAAAGTTAAGAATGTATATATATATTTAATAAAAATGGACACAATCCTATCAATAGTCTATGGACGTATGATAGGCAACAATATTCGTACAAGGAAAACGAATGTAGCGTATTGGCAGATAATTCTGCAATGGGCTTCACAATAGAAATAATTTTACTAAAAGAAATCTTGCAATCAAGTGCTGCAAACGAATAACAATAATTCTCTTTTTGAGATCTTTGTAATCTTGAAAACTATGGACATACTTTATAGACACATACACATTTTAATGGGTTGGGTTTTGCCATAAACATAAATACAGAAAAACAAACATGAGACTCACCCTGTTTAACACTTATTCACTGGAGTAGTTTTAAACGGCAATTAGCTTAGAAGTTATTATTATCAGTTCGTTTTCTCCCGCGTCAATCGGTTATTCTAATTAATTCGTCCGGTATATTCGTATACAGATAAGGTTTTTCTAAGTGATCGTAAAACATTGAAATTGCGGAATCCCGTTATGATCTCTGTTTTGGAAGCTTTGACAATTTGTGGAAACTATACTGTTCACTCGTGTTTTTACTAGGAGCTTCAATACTTGATTTGAATCGGTTGAGTTTCTATGTTTGCTGAAGTTAACTACCCTGATCTGGAAACTCTCATTATTATTGTGAGATACTGCAATTCGACTGACTTTTATACCGCACTTTTGAGAATGACATGATAGTATTGCTGTACATCGAGATGGTTTTTACACGTGGAAAGATTTTATTTCTCGTGACATTTTTCACTGGTACTAGTATGATATACGTGATTACTCCACGGACTACCGGGCTGAACTAACTTAACTCTTTATGCTCTCGTTGTCTTTTATAATATCTACGATCGGAAGCTGGGGCGGGACTTAGTGTGTTTTATGAGTATTTTTAATGAGGGGACATCGTAAAAATGATAAGGATTCTGTTTGTCTAACCCGTTCTCGCTTATCCTATGTTATAATTGGATAATATTTTACTGAATGACAGGTATTTACGATCGCTGGCGCGTTATCGCTGAGTTAATGACCAACAAGTGTGTTTATGAATTTCAGAGGTGCCTCGATTCTCGGTGATTTATAAGTTGTTTACCTCCAGTAACGATGCGGGGTGGTGATACATCGCGTTATCTCGTCTTTCAACTGCTCAGTGTTTATCGACTTAGGACGGGGGTTTTGGTAATTATTTAAACTGACTTCCTTATCTCGCTGTGACTGTAACGGGTAGCAATAAAAAAAAACTTTGTTTTGCGCTCCTAGATGAGTCATGTAAGCATTCGGTATACAATGGTTACGTCTTGGTAATTATCTTTTAAATGCATTTCTGTAATTACAGGGCATAACATTCGACCCAACCCTCAAAAACAAAAACTTTGACAAACTCAAATTTTTTTTCGAATAACAACTCTTTCACCTACAATAAGCAAAATGTTTTAACTTTCTGAAATGTAATCCTATTCTAGCGCCAAATTTTATAAGTCTTGCTTTGACAATTACAATAGATTACTGTTTACATCTTCTAGAGGATAATTATAATCTATCCCCAAAGTTATTAACCTCACTGCTCAGTACTTAATTCTAATTTTCTTAAAAATAACATGCAAATAATCATGCAAACACACAATAAAGTCTTTTTCTTCCATGGGGTAATTTCCATACTGTAAGGGTATGTACTCGCCTTCTTCAACGGGGGGATTTTCTCACTTCTATTCCGGTGGGCATCAATTTCACTCTAGCCGTTGGATCCTCTGGGAATTTTTCCTGCTACGCCGCTGGGTAAGGGTACGTAGCAGCGATACGGGACGATTTGTTCCTTCTTTATATTCTCTAACAATCTGGTTTTTGGGGATTGTAGGGCCTTCCATATGATTTCGAGTCAGTGATCCGTTATATTTAGTCGGTATCGGGGCTAGACAGATACACAGCCTGTGTTTTCTGGTTTAGTGGCAGGTGCATTCGTTGGCGTAATGTTGTAAATGGTGTTCGGTTTCCGGTGGTCAAACGGTGGTAATTCATTCGTTAAAAATCTTCGTTCCTGGGACTCCTATTTGTGCGGTACCACTTAACACAGGTGATTTGCTTGGTGAATGGTGTTTACTGAATTCTGTGCAGAGTGCTTGAACTCAAACCACACTGTGAATTCGCAATGCTCTCGATTCTGCTGGTCTCATAATTTCGCTTCGCCATGCTGGATTGCCCATCTTTTTCAGAGATATTTTCTTGGTTTCAACAATAATAGTCCACGATATTCCTATCAAAACCTTCCATATATGCGCGGTTAGTAAATTTTATCAATATTTTTACTTAGGTACTGTACAATTGTAAACGTCACGATGTTCTAGTGTGAATATTCTACAAATCCGTAAACACATTTTCCGAAAATCGTGATTATATTATTTCTCTGTATTATGTAACTCGGCGATTCGATATTCTATAACTGTTTCTATTTGCATTAATTTTCATAACATATCGCGTTTGTGGTTTTTATAGCCTGTAATCCGTACAGTGTTTCATTCTAGTTCTGTCGACCATTCTTCGTTTTTTCTATGACCTGTAATGAAGTATATCCGTCTCAAAATAGCTTTGCTTGAATTTTCCGGGGAATTTACTGTCATTATTTTACATCAAAACACTTGATAAAATTGTCCCTGTTCGCGTTTCCCGTTTTGCGTTGATTCCCTTATATATTTTTTTCAGTTTGTTCCCGTACTATGATACAATCAATTCAGTTCCGTTTTTTCATTAAAGTATCGTGGCATTTCATATTATTTTACAAGTCCATTGTAACTATAAATATGCTTTGGCAAATTTACCTTCAGGGATTTTTTTCAATTTTTCTGCGTCTTTTGCAGTCTGCTAAAAATATAATAATTACTATACTATATATACGTTCCTACATTCTGGTGCATACTGAAAATTTTCTTGTTTACTGATATCTAAATGATTGAACCAAATTTTTCATGGGTGTCTTTTGAACAGTGCCGCGTGTCATGGGTTGTGCAAGGGGGAATTTATTTTCAGAAATGTTTTCTTCATTTTCTTTGGACATTTCACTTGGCTGACATTTTCCTATATTTTCGGCATTAACTATTGGTAATTCATCTGGCATATTTTCTTGAGTTTGAACTAAAACTTGATCTAATTTTACCTCATTTTCTTGTGTCGCTTGTCGACTGATTTCATTCATATACTTGTTGAATCGATCAGTGTTTATGAGTTGACTCTTTGTTTCTTTCACTGGTTGGAGTTCAAAATTAACGTGCGATGTCTTTTTTAAATTAGATTTTCCTTTTTGTCTGGCTAAAGTTCTAATCTTTTTCACTTCGGGGTTTATTTCTTTCTTTACTGTCGTATCTATATTAAAATCTTCTCCTATGCTTCGTTTTCTCGGGGTTAAAAATCCATTTTCTGCAATACTCGTAATTTCGTATCTTCGGAGTTCACTATACTTTTGCTTGAACTTTACATACATTCAAAATCTGGGCGGTAGAATTTTGTCCTTAGGCAAGACATTTTCATCCTTGTGATTTACGACTGTAGAAAAATCTTATCTTTGGCGACTGTTATTCCTAGGTGCTTGGCAGATTCCAACTTCCTGGTGGATAGAGCATCTCCCTTGGGTGATCTATCACTTAAACTATCTTCCAATGATTTACTATTTTCTACATTTATCACCTTCCTTCGATTCCTTGATGCATTAACTGTTGCAATTTCCGTTCTCCCTGAATATGTCTGGCTACTTCCTGGAATATTTTCCCTTTCAAAAGCTTTCATACCAACTTTTTCCATTTTCTGACTATAATTTTCTTCCTCCTCGCTGTAGTGCTGTATGGGCAATGTTCCGTTACATCTCTCCGTTTCTTTAGGCAGGAAATGCTCGTACCTATACGTAGGTATTTCCACTTGTCGACTGTCACTTGTGAATATCGGTCCTAATGTACAGGATGCGTCGGTATTTCCATTTTCCATATGTGGCACGTTTCTACATTCATCTCTTCTCTCTTGTTGCTCGTTTAAACGCATGTTTCGCTTTTCTCTTGTTCCAGACGATTTTCCATATTCTTCAATTTCAACTTTTTTCAGACTGCTTTAAAATTTTCCATATGTGGCACGTTTCTACATTCATCTCTTCTCTCTTGTTGCTCGGTTAAACGCATTCTCCTTTAAATCACCAGTCGCTGACATCTTTGAAACTGTTTTTCTAAACCTGGTGTCACAATTAAATCACCGGTCCCTGATATCTCTATTTGATTCGAAGTTGTACAGTCTCGTTTCATGGCATGAAACTCTGTTTAAGAATACTTCGCGGATTGATTTGGGTGGGCCCTCCCTCTTCAATTCTAGTTTTTCTACAGAATTCATCCAATCATTCATCCTGATCGTGACATCTCTCAATCGTTTTTCTACTTCTTCAAATCTATTTTGCAACTTCCTCTGTTCGTCATCCCGATTCGTTTGGCATATGTGTTGGATTTTTTTCTTCAACTCGATACTTTCCCCTAATAAATACATTTGATTTTTGCTCCAATCAATTTGCACGTTATATTTTCGTAAAAAATCTAATCCCAGTGTTATTTTAGTACTACGATGATCATTTTCAACTATTAAGAATTCATGTTCAATAATTTTTCCTTCCTTTACTTTGATTGGCAATATAACCGAGCCAATATACTGAGTGAAATTTCCTTGTCTTTTTCTGAGGTGATACGGCAAATCATAATTTAATTTCATACCTCTAACAATATTAATATGAGCCACTGATACTTGAGATCTCATATCTATGGATATATGCCTCAAAATTCCTGCTACTTCCAAACTAATTACATTTTTCTGTTCATCGTCGATTAGTATATTTTCCTCTTGCCTCGCACTATTTAAATAGTTTTTTCCCGCAGCTTTCATCTGAGGCTTGTTGAAAGCTGCCATTCCATTTAAATTCCTGTTATATTTTGCCTTTTTTTCATACTTTTCCCATTTTCTGTCATTTCCATAGCTATTTCCTGTTTGCTTTCTATAATTTATTCTCCTAAAATTTTGATAACCATTTCCTGTATGTCCTCGTTCATTCCTGCTCCCCTGAGATCGAAATCTATTCTCTTTCGAATTGTTAGAAAATTCTTTTCTATGTTTTTCATTTTTCCATATTTTTTTAAATCGTTTTCCTTTAGCGTAGTTGGCAAACCATTTTCCTGACTCAGTGAATCTCTTATTTTGAAAAATATTCCTATTTGGATAACGATATGACATATGTCCGACTTCTTGACATGTTAGGCATAAGCAATTTTTCATATAACAATCTCCTGCTGTGTGACCTTTTCTGTTACAATGTGTGCACAATATTATATTCGCATTGAAAGTTCTAAAATTCATATTCGGTGTATTCGTAATTTGCTCAATTAATTCTTCTTTTTCTGCTAATGTGATGGCTTCTTCTAAACTGACAGGACTTTCAGATAAAACTTTTTCTAACAGGATCTAACAATCCAATAGCAAATTGAACCAAAATATCCTGCTCGTATTTTTGCTCTAATACATTGTCAATTCTATTATTTCCTGTGAGGTGCCTTATCTTTGATGCACATATTTTTAATCTTATGAAAAAATTCCTAACTGATTCATTCGTTTTCTGATAACAATTCAGAAATTCTTTTTGTGCTTCTCCAGGTAATTTCAATTTGCTAAACTGCTTCAATAATTCCTTTTTAATTAATTGCCAGTTGTCGGTATTTTGTAAACTATATTCTGCTTCAATAAATAATCTAGCGATACCTTTCAGTTTTAATCTAACTATAGAACTTATTTGACTGTCTGTCCATTCTGCTACAGCTGCCAAATCTTCAATTTCACGAATAAAATCTTTGATTTCTGTGGTACCATTATAAAAGGAATATTATCCAAAGTGATACTAATTTGCGGTTCATATCTAACCCTCGGCACTGTTGTCTGAGTTTCCATGATTTAATTATTTTGATAAAAATCTCCATTGATTGAAAATAAAACTTCAATTGCCTTTTCGAATACTTCCTGAGTTTTTGATCGGTATAAACGCTATATCTATTTATTTTCCCAATATCGTGTTTGCAAAATAACAACGATATTATACTAAACTATTTTCACAATTTTTCTACTCATTTACTTCTGTTCAAATTAGTCTTTTTTCCACTGACACTTATTTGTAAAAATAAAAAATAAAATATTTATTAAAAAAAATTCAACTTCAATTTTTGTTTGACACTTTTTTTTCTGTGGAAAATATCATATATGCGTTAATGTACTTCCTCAATTATTACTCGCACACCTGACATCAATGTTGACGACTGGACTACGGGGTGTTGTGATTTAACCCACCACACCTGTAATACCAGACGTTATTCGTTAGGTTGGAAAAACAGTATTAAAAGCATCGACTATATGAATATAGTCGAACCGGATATGATATATGGAGCGGCCTACAAATATCAATATCCTTTCTTTCAATACCGGAACATGGGTTGTTTATTCAAGAGATACTACCGTTCAGAAAGATTCGAACTAAACAATTATTTGATAAAATAATAATGCACTCATAAAAGTTAAGAATGTATATATATATTTAATAAAAATGGACACAATCCTATCAATAGTCTATGGACGTATGATAGGCAACAATATTCGTACAAGGAAAACGAATGTAGCGTATTGGCAGATAATTCTGCAATGGGCTTCACAATAGAAATAATTTTACTAAAAGAAATCTTGCAATCAAGTGCTGCAAACGAATAACAATAATTCTCTTTTTGAGATCTTTGTAATCTTGAAAACTATGGACATACTTTATAGACACATACACATTTTAATGGGTTGGGTTTTGCCATAAACATAAATACAGAAAAACAAACATGAGACTCACCCTGTTTAACACTTATTCACTGGAGTAGTTTTAAACGGCAATTAGCTTAGAAGTTATTATTATCAGTTCGTTTTCTCCCGCGTCAATCGGTTATTCTAATTAATTCGTCCGGTATATTCGTATACAGATAAGGTTTTTCTAAGTGATCGTAAAACATTGAAATTGCGGAATCCCGTTATGATCTCTGTTTTGGAAGCTTTGACAATTTGTGGAAACTATACTGTTCACTCGTGTTTTTACTAGGAGCTTCAATACTTGATTTGAATCGGTTGAGTTTCTATGTTTGCTGAAGTTAACTACCCTGATCTGGAAACTCTCATTATTATTGTGAGATACTGCAATTCGACTGACTTTTATACCGCACTTTTGAGAATGACATGATAGTATTGCTGTACATCGAGATGGTTTTTACACGTGGAAAGATTTTATTTCTCGTGACATTTTTCACCGGTACTAATATGAATGCATATTATATTTCTTCTCGTATGAAATACGTGATTACTCCACGGACTACCGGGCTGAACTAACTTAACTCTTTATGCTCTCGTTGTCTTTTATAATATCTACGATCGGAAGCTGGGGCGGGACTTAGTGTGTTTTATGAGTATTTTTAATGAGGGGACATCGTAAAAATGATAAGGATTCTGTTTGTCTAACCCGTTCTCGCTTATCTTATGTTATAATTGGATAATATTTTACTGAATGACAGGTATTTACGATCGCTGGCGCGTTATCGCTGAGTTAATGACCAACAAGTGTGTTTATGAATTTCAGAGGTGCCTCGATTCTCGGTGATTTATAAGTTGTTTACCTCCAGTAACGATGCGGGGTGGTGATACATCGCGTTATCTCGTCTTTCAACTGCTCAGTGTTTATCGACTTAGGACGGGGGTTTTGGTAATTATTTAAACTGACTTCCTTATCTCGCTGTGACTGTAACGGGTAGCAATAAAAAAAACTTTGTTTTGCGCTCCTAGATGAGTCATGTAAGCATTCGGTATACAATGGTTACGTCTTGGTAATTATCTTTTAAATGCATTTCTGTAATTACAGGGCATAACATTGTTACCATTTATGTATACTATTACACCATCGTTTTGGTTAAACTGTGATTTATTATATAAAATATCGAAATTGGGGATTTTAAAGTTTTCGAAGTCTTGCAGTATCCATGTTTCGGATAAGATTATTATATCCATATTATTTGTTTGTATATTTTCCAAGTATATTAGAAGTTCATCAAAATTTTTGTTTAAACTCCTGATGTTAAAGTGAAATATGTTAAAAATTTGCTCACCACTCCATTGATTTTTACTCTCTTCGAAATTTTGACAAACTGTTGTTTCCATCTCCTCATCATTCTCCATCAATTCCAAAAATTCCAACATATCAGTTTTGAAGTATAAGCGAATGATGAATTAGCAAATAGATATCTAGGTAGTTAACAGTTATTATTTAATAATTTAGAATTAAAAATTAAGAATCAGAACTTTTAAATTACTCCTATGCATATAAAGTTATGATTCATTATCATCAGCCAGGTCGTGAAATATTAACAATTAAAAGTTGAGTATTTAGAGAGAAAAAAAAAGATGAAGAAAAAGATTATTATTATTGGTGAACATAATACATTAGGTTGACTGTATTGTGTATTGAGTAATGTCAGCAACACATAGGAAACCAAACTAAAAAACATGCTTGAATAGCAATAAGGACTGAAAAGCTAAAAATAATTAATAGCTTAAAAAAACTAAAAAACACGCTTTTATAGAAAACCAAACTAAAACAATATAAAATAAGAAGAAAATGTATTTTATTTTAAAAAAAGCGTGGAGTGCATGGTATCAATTACCTGTAATCTGGGACATTCCTTACTTTACAGCCCTAGGTGTGTAATGTACTATATAATTATTGATACCATGCACGCCACGCTTTTTCTAAAATAAAATAAATTTTCTTTTTATTTTCTATTTTTTCAGTTTGGTTTTCTATAAATTCGTTTTTTAGTTTTTTTAAGCTATTAATTATTTTTAATTTTTCAGTCCTTATTGCTATTTAAGCATGTTCTTCAGTTTGGTTTTCTATAAAAGCATGTTTTTTAGTGTTTTTAAACTATTATTTATTTTTAATTTTTTAGTCCTCATTGCTATATAAGCGTGTTTTCTAATTTTTTTTAAATTATAATTTTATTTTCAACATTTAGTCCATATTGCGTGTAACGTGTAAAAATCTCCGAACCAAAAACCCGCACATACTAATTTTACATAGAATCGGGCCATAATCACAGAACTCGTCTGCCATTTTGGAGCCGTCATTTCGAATTTTTCAATTTTGACGGAAAAATCAGAATCTCCGACCACGAAAACCCTCCGATACCAATTTTGAAGGAAATCGGTCCATAATCACAAAACTCGTCCACCATTTTGGAGCCGCCATCTTGAATTTTCCAATTTTGACAAAAGGATCATAATCTCCGACCACAAAAACCCCCAGATACTGATTTTGAAGCAATCAGCCATAATCATAAAACTCGTTCGTCATTTTGGAGCCGCAATCTTGAATTTTCCAATTTTGACAAAAGAATCATAATCTCCGCCCACTAAAACCCTCAGATACCAATCTTGAAGCGAATCGGTCCATAATCACAAAACTCGTCCACCATTCTGGAGCCGCCATCTTGAATTTCTCAATTTTGACAAAAGAATCATAAGTAATGACCACGAAAACCCTCAGATACCAATTTTGAAGCGAATCGGACCATAATCACAAAACTCGTATGTCATATTGGAGCCGCCATTCTATTTTTTTTTCACACAAAAATTTCTTAATGCATTGTCACCGGAATTATGTATACCTGCCAAATTTCAGATCATTCGGACGTCTGGAAGTGGGTCAAAATCGCGCCCAAAGGAGTCGGTTACAAACAAACAAACAAACAAACAAACATACAAGTGAAGCTGATATAAAGCGTGTAAAAACTCAAATTTCACCCATCAATTAACAGAAGACGACCCGGATAGGAGACTGCAGTTTTGTGAGGTCATGCCTGACCGCATAACCCAAAATCTTACATCAACCCTATTTGTTTTAGTGATGCAACAGTAAATGCAACAGTAAATAGACAGAATGTGCGTTATTGGTCAAACGCAAATCAGCACGTTTTTCGAGAGGGTCATACTCAAACTCCAGATAAGATCAACGTATGGGCTGGTATTTCGGGTGACCATATCATAGGTCCAATATTTATGGCAGAAAATTTGACTGGGCATCTGTATTTAAATATGCTTCAGAATCAGATCCATCGCAGTATTCAAGAAGTAGTTGGGGCAAACCCAAATGAATTTACCTGGATGTTACCTTTCAACAAGATGGTGCACCCCCCCTCACTACTATAGACCTGTCCGAGAATGGCTTAACGAGAATTTTCCGGGACGGTGGATAGGCCGACGTGGCCCCATTGAATGGCCAGCTAGGTCACCTGATATGACACCTATGGACTTTTTTCTGTGGGGGGTATATGAAATCTCAGGTGTACGTCACGCAGCCACAGTCACTCCAGGATCTTATGGACCGAATAACAGATGTGTGTTACAGTATTACCCCGGAAACATTTAATAACGTTCGGAATGAATTTCACAACCGACTTTTTTTCTGTCAAGACGTGGACGGTGAACATTTCGAGCACTTGTTGAAATGGTTGCAATTGTTACTTGAAATTCTGCTGCAATTAAAAGTTATTTAGGTTTATAATTTATTTGTGAAATATTTGAAGCAAATTTCAAACGCCTGTCAGTTTGAAACGGTTCAACCGATTTCCACAAACGAAGCGGTGTTGGATAGAGAATCGGAACGCCTTCAAAACTAGGCACCAAGTGACCCCCCCTCTACATCAACAAAAGTTGATGGTGCCCTCTTGACACTAGACTACGTGATCACAATCATTTTTATGCCAAAAAGTGATAAAAGTGGTAGCTTTTCACCTGAATTTTACTCGACCTCGACAGCTTGTTCCGTTCAGAAGTTAAGGGGGGGGGGAGGACTTTTTACGCCCTTACTGTATAAAACCTGGTACACAATAAAAAGAGAAGAAATATGTTAGTCTCACCCTATAGACACTTGGTCCGAAGATCACCCAAACTATTCGAAAAATGGCTTGTTATAAAGGGAAAACGTGTTAAGCACTATTTTTTTGCTCATTAATACTTTTGAAAAGTCAACGGTCACACAATTCTCATTTGGCGCAAGCGCACATTTTTTTTGACGACAAACTTTGGTTCTTTATTAAAGTTGGGCAAATTTCTAGTCGTGGTTCTTAGTTCTTAGTACTAGTAGGGATTCCATAAACGCGCTCATTGATTTGCTAGTGCTGAATCCCATTTATTAGTTCGCTTAGTTCTTGAGAACGTTGCATTAACCAAGCACGCATGGTGGTATATAAAATGGACCACATATCAAATTATACAGTGCTAGTCAAAAGTCCCCTCCCCCCCTCGTATCTTTTGAACGGGTATACTTATAATAATGAAATTTGGAGGGTGGAAATAAACGGATGTAGGCTTCTCAACTGGTCATAACAGGTGACGCAATAGTCATAAATGACGTCACAAGGCCACTGTGACCAATAATTTTAAATGGGATCCTATGGCAAGTGACAGCTCGTTTGAAAGGTATTGACAATACCTATTCAGTCATACCAATTTTGTTTGGGTTTCGGCTGATTTTGATTGATAAATTGAAGAAATACGAAAATTATAGTTTCGCATTTAATTAATAAAGATTTTAAAGTACGCCTCTGTTTAATTGTCAAAAAGGTTGACGTTTTTGAATTCTCTACTTGTCAAAAGTGTTTATACCTTGAAAATTTACCTAAGCTATTGTTTAACGAGACGTTTAAGTGTTTACATATGCAAAATGGTACGTACTGTAGTCGACAAAGTAGCAGCTATCTTAATAATTGGTGAATGTAGAAACAATTTCCATGCAGCGGAACGACTGTTTAATGAGAGGTACCCCGATCGCCCTATATCGAGGGTTTATTTGAGGGAGCTTCTTCGGAAGTTTGAAGCATCAGGTAGTGTTCAAGATGCCAAACGATCTGGTCGACCAACAATTAGTGATGACAAAAAAATTGACATAATTAGAGAAATGGTAGTAAACCCTACTTCTTCCACAGCCCAAGTTGCGTCTATCTGTGGAGTCAGTCAAAGGACAGTACATAGGGTGTTGGCTAAAAACAAATTTCATCCATACAAATTAAAATGGTGCACCAACTTTCAGATGATGACCCTGACCGAAGACTAGAATTCTGTGAAACTATGTCCAATAAAATGAACCAACAACCAGGCTATATACAGACAATTTGTTTTAGTGACGAAAGTACTTTCTTTCTCAATGGAATGTTAACACTCAAAATGTGAGGTATTGGAGTGACACAAATCCTCACATCTTTCGTGAAAAACATACTCAATTTCCAGAAAAGTAAATGTTTGGGCAGGTATTTTGGGAAACCACATAGTTGGGCCTCTTTTTCTCAATGCTAACTTAACCGGTGAATTGTATCTGGAGATGTTACAAAATGATATTGAGTCGTTAATTCTTGAAATTCTAGAAGATAATCCAGATGAATTCGACAACTTGGAAATAACGTTTCAACAAGATGGTGCTCCTGCACACTATTACGGTGCAGTAAGACGTTACCTAGATGAAGAATATCGTGGTAGATGGATTGGACGACGAGGTTCGATCGAATGGCCAGCTCGGTCACCGGACCTTACACCATTAGATTTTTTTCTATGGGGGTACTTGGAATCTAAGGTTTACGCTACAGCACCTGACAGTATTGCCATTCTGAAACAACGAATTGTTGAAGAATGTAGGGCAATTTCCGCTGACACACTGGGACGAGTACGACAAGAGTTTAGCGAAAGGATGCATTACTGCCAGGAAGTAGATGGAGCACATTTTGAACACTTATTATAAGAACTGGTTCTTAAATCTTTATTAATTAAATGCGAAACTATAATTTTCGTATTTCTTCAATTTATCAATCAAAATCAGCCGAAACCCAAACAAAATTGGTATGACTGAATAGGTATTTTCAATACCTTTCAAACGAGCTGTCACTTGCCATAGGGTCCCATTTAAAATTATTGGTCACAGTGGCCTTGTGACGTCATTTATGACTATTGCGTCACCTGTTATGACCAGTTGGGAAGCCTACATCCGTTTATTTCCACTCTCCAAATTTCATTATTATAAGTATACCCGTTCAAAAGATACGAGGGGGGGGAGGGGACTTTTGACTAGCACTGTATATAACAGACATGCATTGTGGTTTCATTTGTGAACTACATTACGTTGTGGCGTGGCTATGCATAGAGCTTCCATCTATATGGCAAAGGACATACTAGTTGGTTTCTAACTTAGTTTGTAAGAGCTCAGAGTTCCATGTGACAGTTGGCTGGGCTATTGCCTGTGCTTCAGGGGTATTTTTTGTAACGGTGACTATGTGCCTCAAAGAGTTAATAGAACTTGAGAAATTATGTCCAAAAAAGGATACAATCATCCGAACACACGTTATATAGAAATATAAAAGAAACAAAAATGTCTTCCACGTATTACCACTCATAGATAATATCCGACTTGTATTCGCATAGATATCCTACCGCTCATGTATCATTTCGGAATCATATGAGCAAGGGCTAGACGCTCGTCACACAGACTCGTATATAATAGAAACAAACTGAGAAAGAAAAAGTCGCATAGAGGGGGCATAACGCTTTTTTCTCACGTGACGATTTCTACCAAGCCGCGTAATGAAACTTCGTTCCAGAAAAAATGCTTTTGGCAAATCATGTAGTTTCATACAATGTTACATTGCCAATTGAAAAACCAAATGAATCTGATCGTAATTCTCATAAAACTTTATTTTCTAGCAAATTTGAAATACCCATGGAAGAAGCGGTAGTCGCAGAATTTGAATGCCCAATATGTTTTACCTACATGATACCGCCTATCCGGCAATGCACATATGGCCACCACTTCTGCAACGATTGCTTTAACAACATATCAAGATGTGGGATTTGTAGGCATCCCAAATCGAACGTCCGTTGTCTCGGCATGGAACGAATTCAGGCGTTGATATCTTTTCCATGCAAATTCAAGGATGAGGGTACGTTTCACATCAATTGCTATGTATGTGGGGGTTTGAGTGTGGGAAATAATTTTTAATTTATTTTATCTATTCAAACAAATAACGTCTGGAAAGTATTTTATATATATATATTTGTGACCTTTCCAAGGCGTTCGACTGTGTTAGTCACGGAATTCTGCTACGCAAACTAGAATACTATGGTTTTAGAGGAACTAGCCTGCAGTGGTTCAAATCATACCTAGAAAATCGCACTCAAATGATAAAAACCAACCACCTCTCCCATGCCCAGACAATTCAATGTGGTGTGCCACAGGGTTCTTTACTTGGGCCAATATTGTTCCTGCTTTATATAAACGACCTTACAAAAATTAATATATCCGGCAAGTTTACATTATTTGCAGATGACACCACGATATTTTGGCATGACACAAACGAGAATACATTACATCACAATATTGAAAAAGACATTGAACAAATTAAATCCTGGTGTGATGATAACTTGCTTGTCTTCAATGCCTCTAAAACGAATTTACTTACATTCCGCTGCGAACTCTCTACCCTCAAATTGGGAACTAACACCATTAAAAATGTCTCCTTCACCAAATTCCTCGGACTTCACATCGATAAAAAATTGAAATTTGACGAACATGTTACAAAATTGTGCAAGAAACTGTCCTCCGGATGCTATGCCGTTAGGATAATATCACGTGAGTTGGGTTTTACCGCCGCCAAAACGGCATATTTTGCTCTTATTGAATCCCATCTGATATACGGTATAGCATTCTGGGGAGTGTGTAGCAATCAATTATTACAGATGGTGCAAGTTATTCAAAAAAGAGCCATTAGGGCTCTCTGTAAAGTTAAACCGCGTGACTCTTGCAGGGAACTCTTCAAAATCCACAGAATCCTCACAGTCACCTCGATTTTTATTTTAGAAACTACATGTCTAATTCATAGAAACCGTGACAAATATATATCAGCGCCTCTAAATCATAACACTCGTTCTTCGCAAAAATTTAGACTACCATTACCTATACCTAAAAGTAATCTTGCTAAAGAATCCATCATCTACAACAGGCTAAAAATTTATAACTGCTTACCATTAAACCTAAGAGAAATTGGAGCATTTGCATTATTCAAAAAACAACTAAAAGAACTACTATACATTCATCCTTTCTACAATATAGAGGAATTTTTTAGTTGTGAACTCTTTCGTTTATAGTGAACTACACTAGCCCCTTCATTAAGGAATTATTTTAATATGTTTGCATCGTGGGGATGTACCTCTTATTATTTTACATTTCTTAATTTTTAATTTTTAAACTATACAAATTTTAATTAGTCTGTCCCTGTACCATTTGTCGTTTTTATTATTATTGTTTAGTTTTTAATGTTTATTTTTCTGTTTTAATATGTATTTCTTTAACGTCTTTGTCGATAAGACCAGTTTCTTCTGACAATAAAGCATAGTTTGATTGATTGATTGATTGATATATATATATATATATATATATATTATATATATATATATATATATATATATATATATATATATATATATATATATATATATATATATATATATATATATATATATATATATATATATATACAGTGTCACACATAAAGTACTCAACATACCTATGGAAGTTTTTTTAATTAATAGATATAATGGAAATTTGACATCGCAGTTAGTTTGTGCTTGAAAAATTAATAAAGAACAGCCTCTTTCCTTTTGTCATGTGCTACTGGAAACTTGTCAAATTTGACATTTTTTCTAAAACCTCAAAAATCAGTGTTTTTGAAAATTTGAAAAATGCCAAAAGAAAAAGTTGCTCGGTTTCCAATTTTATACTTTTCCTTCCAATTTGGACTCCTACTGTCACTTGACTTTTTCAATTTTTTTGTCTTTTGCTTCT